>JBBPBX010020221.1:0-10844 GCA_038048925.1 Garcialebias charrua | reverse complement strand
TTCTAAAAATATTAGCCGAGAGCCCGGAGCAAACACGTTGCTATGTATGCATTTTTAAATTATGTCTGCGCCATCATAGCCTGGTTGATACCAGACCCATGTCCTTCACTTCGCTTTGGACTAGGGTCTGGCATCTCTGCCATAGACAACGATTTCTCCTGGAGATTTTTGAATGGACCAATCAGAGAACAGGAGGCAGAGTTTTGTTAGTTTAGCCTGACGAGGTCCAGGCTATCAGATAAATTGCTCAGAAACCACTCGGTGGATATTTTTTCTGCCACCAGTGTGTAATTATATGTCTTTAATTTACTGACTGTTGGCCTAGATGAAACATTTGAGATAAAATTCGATTTTTTATCATTTATTTTCGTAGCGCACCCGAGGCTGTTTGGAAAATATCAAACCGAAACTATTTAATATCCAGCAGATTTGACCATTTCGTGAATTGATTTAGGAACTGTTAAGCTCAGGAACACTTCTGATATAACGTCAGCTATGAACTATATTTTTTCTCAGCAGAGAAATAATAGTTTTTTACCTTGTTTTGATGAAAATTCGTTCGTGGCGGCAGCCATTTTGAATGACGACGTCAGTCGACATCGTTCAAAACTCCGCCTTCTGCTCTCTGATTGCTCAGGAACACTTCTGATATAACGTCAGCTATGAAATCTATTTTTTCTCAGCAGAGAAATAATAGTTTTTTACCTTGTTTTATTGAAAATTCCTTCGTGGCGGCAGCCATTTTGAATGACGACGTCAGTCGACGTCGTTCAAAACTCCGCCTTCTGTTCTCTGATTGGTCCGGTCAAAACCTACCGGAGACATCCTTGTGGATGGGAGAAATGCCAGACCCAGCAGTGAAGGGAAATGAGAATTGAGCGGAGCTGCGTAGGAATGGCGAGGGCCAGGCTAGCGCCATCAGGTAACATCTGTAATTTTTTTATTCAGGGAGGGTTTATTAATGAGAGTTTTGGAAGATTTACTGTCTCAAAATGATATCTCAGACGCGATAGGACATGCTCCGCCATTATTATTTAAATGCACGTTGGAGCGTGCCTTCCCGTTGTCACGTCAAGATGATGTTTTGCGGAAATGCGCAGATTTTTAGGGGCGTATCCCAGAGAAAAAAACTACCATAACTTGGAATAAAAATTTAATATATTTATAATTTATTATGCAAAAACGACCAGAGCTCAATGATATAAGATATATATGTTCTGACAAATATTCAAATTTACAAAATCATGTCACAATACCTTTAACCTCACGCAGACTCTTAACCTCACGCAGACTCTTCCACTGTTACATTTTCATCTTTAAATCACTTCTTGGTCTGCTGCCTTCATACATCTCCTCCTACATGTCTCTGCGTGAGTGCAGCTACAGCGTGCGCTCTCAGGACATGATTACCTGCAGTGTTTTGTCCTTGAGGACTGAGCTTGGCAAAAGGGCCTTCTCCTACTCCGCTCCTGCTTCCTGGAATATCTTACAAAAAGATCTGAAGCTCTCGACCTTGACCTCTCTAAATGGCTTTAAGAATCTGTTGGAATCCTGGCAAGAACCAATGCAGATATGTTCCTGTCTTTGATTTTATACATCTACCTTATAATATTTTTGCTAGTTTTTGATACTTTGTTATTGTAGCAGGTCGCTTTTGTAAATGAGTCCACGAGGCTCAATGAGATTTACCTGACTAAATAAAGGTTGAATGAATGAGGTGACATTTTTGAGGGGGAAAAAAAAATACAGTAAATAAATTTTAAACAACACTATCCTGTCTGTTTTCACTGAAAATTTAAGACAAATTGCAAAATATTTGTTGTTAGTGATTCAAAAAATGAATGCTGTCCCACTAACATTTATGCTCGGGACTAAGTACTGGCTGTACTACTGCTGCTTCCACACAGATCTGTAAAACTCACAGAAAGACATTATTTTGATGGTGAATGTCAAATAATTAAGGCAACCATTATGAACTGGGTTGGCTCCAATAAGTTGTACATTAAATGATTATTTCCTGAGAGTTCAAGAGTTTCATCATTGGCGGCATGCAGTAACAGTGTGTGTGTGTGTGCGTGTGTGTGTGCGTGCGTGCGTGCGTACCATTGTGCAGTGTGTTGACGTCCTCCTCCCTCTTTATTAGCTTGTCGCTGACAGCGGACAGTTCCTGCTGTGAGTTCTTCAGAGCTTCGCTCAGCTCTCCAACCTGACACCAAGCACAGACAACTGATTTCAGAACACAAGATCCACTTTCAAACAGATTTGCACCCAGCTCTGAAATTATTATTCTACTAGAAGCTGCTAGTATGAGTTCAAAAGGACCAGTAAGTTTATGTACAGTCGTGAGAACCAACTTGCAACATTTCATTTTTAAGGTTTAACAAAACAGGATAATAAAACAAAAACAATATCTAGATCTTTCCATCTTAGAATCACAAAATACAGCGGCCGAGATGGTGTAGAGTTACTGCAGCCGACCTGGGACCAGAAGCTTGAGGTTAGACTCCCAGCCATTCCCACGTCGTAGTGTCTCTGAGCAAGACACCTAACCCCTAATTGCTCCCCAGGCACCTACATAGCTGCCCACTGCTCCACCTGGGTGCATCTCAGGTGTGATGGGTTAAATGCAAAGAAGTACTGTCATCATTGTATGGGAACATACAGTGATGACAATCTCAGACTTCCCATCCCCCCACAGCCTTAGATGACAATCTCAGACTTCCCATCCCCCCACAGCCTTAGATGAACAACTGATAATAATGTCATCATCTGAACCTAAACCCAAAATACTAAAACTAGGTGTGCATGCAGCACATTATATGCTCGTCGACAAACTATTATACAGCAATCTATTGCAACGGCCCAGACAAGCAATGACCATTATAACATTGAGCCAGAAAAGAAAAAAATTGACCTTGATTTAAGACCTTGAAGCTGGGGTGATGAAAATCAACTTTTTATCATTAACATAAGCATCAACACTCCATCGAATGTTGATGCATAGGTTTATGACATCTCCATTTACACCTCCAGATGCAGAAAAAGAGCCACCTGCATCATGAAAGACCTCACTCACCCAGCACACTCACTCTTTGCACCACTCCCCTCGGGACGGAGGTTGAGGAGCATCAAATGTAGAACCACTAGACTGAGGAACAGCTTCTACCCTGAGGCTGTCAGACTCATGAATAAATAAATAATAAGAATAAACACTGCAAAATGTCACATCATGCTGATGCTGATCTGTTTCTTGTTGCTGCGTTCATCTGTGACCATCTGCTCATGTTCGTGCTGCTGTTTATAATGATGTTTTTCTACTACATTAGGGCTTAGTGTATTACTAGCTGATGTCTCTCTTAGTTAATCCTAGATGTTATTATTGTTTTTCTCTTGCATTTGTTGTTGGATGTAACTGGGACCCTGTGTACATAATCTCGTTTTCAACACATGTACTACATGCGGTGCAAATGACAATAAATTCTCTCTGACTCTGACTTAAATTATCTTGAGCGGATCAGAAGCTACCAGAGAAAGTGTACGGACGAACAGAGACTGTACCATAATACGCCCCGCCCTCGACAGGTGTATAAAAAAAACTTCAGCCACCTTCACAGTGTCTATGAGAACTAACAGGATAAGTACTATCATTTCCGGACTACTGAGCACTTACAGTAAATATAAGATGCACCTACAAACAATCAATCCAAGATGGCCGCGCTCAGACCAGTAGCAGCTTCATGGGCTTCCAGAACATCCCCAGTTTTTAGTAGTTTTAATAGTGTTTTTGTACCTGACTCTGCGCGTTTTTTGCGGGTGAATTATAGCCGAACTGAGCTGTTGAGAATTGGAGCGGATTTACCACAAGGCACAGCTGAAATCAGCAACGAACTCAAATCAGAGCTCGGAAGATTGGATCTGCTTAGATCATCTTTCTGGAAGCAGATGCGCGGAGGAAAGAAGAGAAAGCGATGCTCTCGAGGGAAAAAGCGTGGCTGTCGAGCAGGAATCATGACGAGACTACGAGCAGACGCTAAAACCGGTAAACCCCCGATGCCGGCTTTATTTCTGTCTAACGTGCGCTCGCTCGACAACAAGATGGACCTGCTTCGTCTGAGAGTAACAACGTCGGAGGAGATGAGGAGATGTTCGGTGCTTTGTCTCACGGAAACATGGATCAATGAAGACACTCCTGACTCTGTTTACGAGTTGGATAATAAACTATTTTTCAGAACGGACCGGTGCATCGAGACTACGGGGAAAACGCGAGGTGGGGGTGTCTGCATTTACGTTAACAAAGACTGGTGCACGAACTGTGCCGTTATCAGCAGGATCTGCTCAGCTGCTGTGGAGCTTTTAACAATAAGATGTCGGCCACATTACCTCCCCCGCGACTATTCAGCGATAATAATAAGCAATGTTTACATAGCACCCGATGCTAATGCTAAAGTCGCCCAGGAAGAAATTCATGAGTTACTCACCTCGCTGCAGTGTAAATATCCTGAGGGGTTTTTCATTGTTTCCGGGGACTTCAATCACGTGGATTTACGTGCCATCCTTCCAACCTTCAATCAGCACGTTTTCACAGAAACACGAGGAAATAAGACATTAGACCAGGTCTACACGAATGTGAAGGGGGCGTACACGGCGAAGCCACGCCCACCGATCGGGGCTTCCGACCATCGCTCCCTGCTATTGGTCCCTAGACAGCTCCCCCCACTCCGACGTTCGATGCCAGAACAAAGAGTGATCACATCGTGGCGCCAAGATAGTTCCCCCATGCTAAGAGACTGCTTTGAAAACACAAACTGGTCTGTCTTCAAAGAGGCAGCTACGAATGGAAATTCAATTGACCTGGAGCTTTATGCTTCCTCTGTCCTGGGTTACATCAGTACATGTGCTGAAAATGTATCCATAAGAAAGTGTGTTAAATTTTACCCCAATCAAAAACCCTGGCTAAATAAGGATGTCCGCACCCTGCTGGCAGCCAGGGACACTGCATTCAAGTCTAAAGATACTGAGGAGTTGAGAAAGTGCAGGAGAGAACTGGATGATGGCATAAAGAAGGCCAAAGCCGCGTATGCACAGAGGATCGAGGGACAGTTCACCTCACATGATCCAAGGAGCATGTGGCAGGGCATCAAATGCTTAACAGACTACAAGGGCAAAAGCAAACAATGCCCCAGGGACCCATCCCTGCCTGATGCCCTCAATAAGTTTTATGCACGTTTTGATGATCCAAACAGACCAACTAGCACCAGACTCACCTCATCACCAGACGAGGAGCACCTCAAAGTGACCGCAGCAGAAGTGAGAGGCAGTCTCAGAAGGATCAACCCTCATAAAGCTACGGGTCCAGACAACATCCCAGGGAAAGTTCTGAAGGAATGTGCGGACCAGCTCTGTGAGGTGCTGGCTGACATCTTCACCACCTCACTTGCACTGGAGTCAGTTCCCACCTGCCTGAAGACCGCCACCATCATCCCAGTCCCAAAAAGCTCCACAGTGACTGGTCTGAATGACTACAGACCGGTGGCTCTCACCCCGATAGTCGCTAAATGTTTTGAGAAACTGGTCATGTCCCACATCAAGACAGCCGTCAACATCAACGAGGACCCTCATCAATATGCATATCGTGAGAACCGATCAACAGAGGACGCCATCTCCTCCGTGGTCCACACTGCTCTCACCCACCTGGATCAGAAGGACTCATACGTGCGTCTGCTCTTTGTGGACTTCACATCTGCCTTCAACACCATGATCCCCCAAACTCTGATAGACAAACTATCCACACTTGGACTAAGCCCCTCTATTTGTAACTGGGTCTTAGACTTCTTAACAGACAGACCACAGTCCGTGAAGATCCACAACTTCTCCTCCTCCACCATCACCCTCAGCACTGGCTCTCCTCAGGGATGTGTGCTGAGCCCTCTTCTGTTCACTCTGCTCACATATGATTGTACAGCCACACATCCAGGCTGTCATATTGTTAAGTTTGCAGATGATACAGCTGTGGTGGGATGCATCACAGATAATGATGAATCCAGCTACAGACAGGAGGTGGAACATCTGGAGAGCTGGTGCAAAGAGAACAACCTTCACATGAATGTGAAGAAGACGAAGGAGATGATTGTGGACTTCAGAAGGAACAAACACACCCACACCCCACTGTATATAGGTGGATCTGCGGTGGAGGTGGTCTCCAGCTACAAATACCTGGGTGTACACTTGAATGATAACCTCAGCTGGAGCAATAACACCACCAGCCTGATCAAGAAAGGTCATCAGAGACTCTACTTCCTCAGACGGCTGAGACGAGCCGGTCTGAGAAGCCCAGTCCTCACCTCGTTCTACAGGTGTGCAGTGGAGAGCGTCCTGTGCTCCAGTATCAATGTGTGGCATGGAGGCTGCACAGTTGCAGAGAGAAAAGCTCTGCAGAGAGTGGTGAAGGCTGCACAGAAGTCTGTGGGAGTCAGTCTCCCCACCATCACAGACATTTACACCTCCAGATGCAGAAAAAGAGCCACCTGCATCATGAAAGACCTCACTCACCCAGCACACTCACTCTTTGCACCACTCCCCTCGGGACGGAGGTTGAGGAGCATCAAATGTAGAACCACTAGACTGAGAAACAGCTTCTACCCTGAGGCTGTCAGACTCATGAATAAATAAATAATAAGAATAAACACTGCAAAATGTCACATCATACTGATACTGTACTGATCTGTTTCTTGTTGCTGCGTTCATCTGTGACCATCTGCTCATGTTCGTGCTGCTGTTTATAATGATGTTTTTCTACTACATTAGGGCTTAGTGTATTACTAGCTGATGTGATGTCTCTCTTAGTTAATCCTAGATGTTATTATTGTATTTCTCTTGCATTTGTTGTTGGATGTAACTGGGACCCTGTGTACATAATCTCGTTTTCAACACATGTACTACATGCGGTGCAAATGACAATAAATTCTCTCTGACTCTCTGACTCTGAAACTTAAAAAATAAATAAATTGTACATAGGCCGCACTTGTGTATGAGCCACATGTTACGTTGTAACATGAGATAACATGAGATATGGCAGCACGGTGGCACAACTGGTAGAGCTGCTGCCTCTCAGCGAGCAGGTCCCCGGTTCAAATCCCAGTCCAGGGTCCTTTCTGGGTGGAGTTTGCATGTTCTCTCCGTGCATGCGTGGGTTTCCTCCAGGTACTCCGGTTTCCTCCCACAGTCCAAAAACATGCATGTTAGGCTGATTGGTAACTCTAAACTGACCCTAGGTGTGAGTGAGACAGGTCCCTCTTGTAAATGAGTCCCCGTGGCTCAACGAGGCTATAGCCTGTATAAATAAAGGCTGAATGAATGAATGAATGAATATACACAGAAAGATTTTTTAAAATCTTTTAATTAACTACGTACTGGTAACATACACAAATGTGTACAGTAAGTCCCCGAGGCTCAATGCGACTAACCTGCATAAATAAATGTTGAATGAAAAATGTATATTTCTGAACAGTGCCTGTAACACAGCTAGTAAAAGAAAAATAATAATAAAATACAGGTACAGTAGCCTACCAGGAAAAGTACTTGACACTATCTTTATTTCTCCTGTGCACTCTTCTTCTTCTTTTGGCTTTTCCCTCTTCAGGGATCTCCACAGCGAGTCATCCTCCTCCATCTCTGTCCTCACTCAAACTACCTCCATGTCCTCTCTAACTACATATATCTCCTCTTTGTCTTTTTCCTGGCAGCTGCATTTCTAATGTCCTTCTAACAATATACCCACTGTCCCTCCTCTGGACATGTCCAAACCACTGTCCCTCCTCTGGACATGTCCAAACCACTGTCCCTCCTCTGGACATGTCCAAACCACTGTCCCTCCTCTGGACATGTCCAAACCACTGTCCCTCCTCTGGACATGTCCAAACCACTGTCCCTCCTCTGGACATGTCCAAACCACTGTCCCTCCTCTGGACATGTCCAAACCACTGTCCCTCCTCTGGACATGTCCAAACCACTGTCCCTCCTCTGGACATGTCCAAACCACTGTCCCTCCTCTGGACATGTCCAAACCACTGTCCCTCCTCTGGACATGTCCAAACCACTGTCCCTCCTCTGGACATGTCCAAACCATCTCAGTCTGGTCTCTTTATCTCCCAGTTGTTTAACATGTGCTGTACCTCTGATGATCTCATTCCTAATCTTCCATCCTTGTCACTCCTAAGGAGAACCTCAACTTCTTCATTTCAGCACGGGGCAGCACGGTGGCACAACTGGTAGAGCTGCTGCCTCTCAGCGAGCAGGTCCCCGGTTCAAATCCCGGTCCGGGGGCCTTTCTGGGTGGAGTTTGCATGTTCTCTCCGTGCATGCGTGGGTTTTCTCCGGGTGCTCCGGTTTCCTCCCACAGTCCAAAAACATGCATGTTAGACTGATTGGTAACTCTAAATTGACCCTGGGTGTGAGTGAGACAGGTCCCTCTTGTAAATGAGTCCCTGTGGCTCAACAAGGCTAACCTGTATAAATAAAGGTTGAATGAATGAATGAATGAATTTCTGACACTTCCAGTTCTGTCTCCTGTCTTTTTGTCCATGTCTCTGTCTCCAGACCATACAACATAGCTGGTCTCAACACTGTCTTGTAAATTTTTCCTTTGACCTTTGCTGACACCTTTTTGTCACGAATAATTCGTCCTGCAATGTTTCTCCATCCACTCCATCCTGCCTGGACTCTCTTCTTCACCTCTTTACCACATTCCCCATTTTCCTGGATAGTGGACCTCAAGTACTTGAAGTCCTGCACCTTTGTGACCTCTGCTCCTTGTAGCCTCACTGTTCCACTGGCCTCCCTCTCATTCACACATGTACTCTGTCTTACTACGGCTGACTTTCATTCCTCTTCTTTCAAGTGCATACCTCCACCTCTCCAAGTTCTCTTCCACCTGTTCCCTGTTCTCACCACAGATCACAATGTCATCTGCAAACATCATAGTCCATGGGGATTCCTGCCTGACTTCATCTGTTAGTCGGTCCATCACCAGAGCAACCAAGAAGGGGCTCAGAGCTGATCCTTGATGCACTCCCACCTCCACCTTGAAGCTATCCGTCACTTCTACATTACTTCTCACTACTGCCCTGCTGTCCTTATACATGTGCTGTACCAGTCTAACATACTTTTCTGCCACTCCAGATTTCCTCATGCAATACAATACCACACCTCCTCCCTTGGCACCCTGTCATATGCTTTTTCTAAATCCACAAAGACACATCGTTCTTTCTGACCCTCTCTGTACTTCATCAGCATTCTCAATGCAAAGATGTATCTGCTCTGCTCTTTCTTGGCATGAAACCACACTGCTGCTTACAATCACCTCTCTTCTAAGTCTAGCTTCCACAACTCTCTCCCAGATCTTCATTGTGTGACTCATCAACTTAATTCCCCTGTAGTTGCTACAACTCTGTTCATTCCCCCTGTTCTTAAAAATGGCCACAAGCACACTTCTTCTCCATTCCTCAGACATTTTCTCACCATCAAATATGCCATTGAACATTTGAGTCAAAAACCTCACTGCCATCTGTTAGAACAGGACTTTGTAACAGAGGAGTCCAATCCAGCAAAATTACAGAACTAGAGGAGCTAGAATGCCACATTAGACCAGAACAAGAGAACATTTACCAACGAAACTTCACGCTAGACCAGTACAAGAGAACATTTACCTCAGAAACTTCACGTTAGACCATAACAAGAGAACATTTACCCCGAAACGTCACGCTAGACCAGAACAAGAGAACATTTACCTCTGAAACTTCACGTTAGACAAGAACAAGAGAACATTTACCTCAGAAACTTCACGTTAGACCAGAACAAGAGAACATTTACCTCAGAAACTTCACGTTAGACCAGAACAAGAGAACATTTACCTCAGAAACTTCACGTTAGACCAGAACAAGAGAACATTTACCTCAGAAACTTCACGTTAGACCAGAACAAGAGAACATTTACCTCAGAAACTTCACGTTAGACCAGAACAAGAGAACATTTACCTCAGAAACTTCACGTTAGACCAGAACAAGAGAACATTTACCTCAGAAACTTCACGTTAGACCAGAACAAGAGAACATTTACCTCAGAAACTTCACGTTAGACCAGAACAAGAGAACATTTACCTCAGAAACTTCACGTTAGACCAGAACAAGAGAACATTTACCTCAGAAACTTCACGTTAGACCAGAACAAGAGAACATTTACCTCAGAAACTTCACGTTAGACCAGAACAAGAGAACATTTACCTCAGAAACTTCACGTTAGACCAGAACAAGAGAACATTTACCTCAGAAACTTCACGTTAGACCAGAACAAGAGAACATTTACCTCAGAAACTTCACGTTAGACCAGAACAAGAGAACATTTACCTCAGAAACTTCACGTTAGACCAGAACAAGAGAACATTTACCTCAGAAACTTCACGTTAGACCAGAACAAGAGAACATTTACCTCAGAAACTTCACGTTAGACCAGAACAAGAGAACATTTACCTCAGAAACTTCACGTTAGACCAGAACAAGAGAACATTTACCTCAGAAACTTCACGTTAGACCAGAACAAGAGAACATTTACCTCAGAAACTTCACGTTAGACCAGAACAAGAGAACATTTACCTCAGAAACTTCACGTTAGACCAGAACAAGAGAACATTTACCTCAGAAACTTCACGTTAGACCAGAACAAGAGAACATTTACCTCAGAAACTTCACGTTAGACCAGAACAAGAGAACATTTACCTCAGAAACTTCACGTTAGACCAGAACAAGAGAACATTTACCTCAGAAACTTCACGTTAGACCAGAACAAGAGAA
>JBBPBX010020220.1:0-43597 GCA_038048925.1 Garcialebias charrua | reverse complement strand
GGCCATCGTTCTCATTGATACCTGTCGTTGTGCTGCTGTCTATTGATGAATGTTCTCACATCTTCACCCCCTCCTTCCATCACCCCCCCACTCTGCTGTTTTCCTTTATCTAATCCAAGGGCGTAGATTTCATCTCATTATTGGGGGGGACCATAAACAGGGAAATTTTTTAAGAGCAATTTTGGGGGGGTTGGCAAAGTTACAGTGAAAAGTAATGCAAAATGTACAGAGGGAAGTTTATCCAAACTGCATGCATAATATAATATGCAGAATAATCAACAATAATATTGATTTAAATGGCATGTATTTAGTAGTCTTAATACTACTATTAATCAGTACAATAGTGACACTCATTACTCTTATAAAAAAATTTAATGTGTTCAATCTTTGCCACTTGTCAAATGACAAGTGGCAAAATGAGAATTTTGCAAAATAGGTCCCCTCTAAATATTGTTTAAATTTCAGTTTGGCTTGTATTCATAGATTGCTGTGGTCAGTGTCACTGATAATCTGGTACAACATCTTCCCAAAATCTTAATGCTTAAAAAGAAAACAGTTTTCAAGGAGAAGAAATACTTTAATGCAGGGGTCACCAAACTTTTTGAGACTGAGAGCTACTTCAGTGGAACCAAGAGGCACAAAGGTCCACTTGTTCGTTCCAAACAAATTTGCATGGTTCAACTTTAATTATAGTATTAATAATAATACATTTACATACATGTGAATATATGACTGCCTGATCACATCTGATCTGGTCTGTATTATTAAAGACTCCACACAATGCTTTAGCTTGGTAAATATGATCAATTATTATTGATAATTACCAGTAGTGATTAGAACTCTCAATCAAGAACTTGAGTCCTCAGTTTGAATAATGTTTTGGTTCTTCTGTGCAAATGTAAATTGTTCTTAGCTTTGACTGGGAGTGTGGATGGTTGTTTGTCTCTTTGTCTGTCTCTGTGATGGACTGGAGACGTGTCCTGGGTGTCCCTGCCTTCACACAAAAGCAGCTGAGATTGGTTCCAGTCCTAAACAAGGGGGCATAATGGATTACTTATTAACTGATATTTAAACATAAAATATTTCTATTATTAATATTTCTTTTATGTTAAACTCAATCTGTAACATTTGAAATTCATTGTATTTTATAAATATTTTATTAACTGTTTTGTAGAAATGAACACGTTTGTAACATTCATTCAAAATATGCCTTTTACTGTAGCATTTTTTAAGAACCTATTAAGAATAAAATCTTCCAGTTGCAGGTACAAAATATCAATAATGTAATTGTAATATAATAAACAGTGACTTTTTTATTAATCATGTGACATAAGTATTGATCCTCAACATTTTTTATAATAATAATTTATTTATAAAGCCCTTTAAAACAACCACAGCTGCAACAAAGTGCTACACATATAAAATCATTTTAACTAATCATCACATCTTCTCTACTCTTTTTAAATTAATTATCTTTCACATATTTTATCATTACTTCTCTCAAGAGCTCCACACCTGAAAATATGAATGTGAATCCATCCTGCTCAAAGATGCGCTGACATTCTTCTGTCTGTTGTAGCCACCAGGGAGCTAGTTAGCATTGAAGCTAGCGTGTTAGCTGATGAAGTGTCGCTCCTCGTTGCGTTTTGCTGTTGCTACAGCCACTAATGAGACACAGACACACTTGTCTTTCAACACTGTAAAAGACCTTTTCCTCCCAGTCACTGTCACCAATGTTTTAAGTAGCTACTTACTGGAAGTTAATAGTTTGTGCTGCAGCTCCCGTGCGGAGCCGCCTGTGACTCCGGTGCCGCTGTTGTTCCTTGTAAACATTGGACTAAACCATTTGCCAACAGAGAAGGGGGAGTGGGCAAAATTTCCTTTTTTTTCCTTAGAATAATGGCAGATTTCTCTCTTTTTTTGCCTTTTTATATTTATATTGTTTAAAGACACGGTTTCCTTTATTGAATTATTGGGGGGGACAGATCTATATTTCCCCAAGATTGGGGGGGTCCGGACCCCCCCGACCCCCCCAGGATCTACGCCTATGATCTAATCCATCACTCAGCTCATTTCATGTCCAGCTGTCCTCTGCTCCCCTCATCCATCCTTCCCTCCATCGCCTCGTCTCTGTCCATCACTGCAGTAGACGAGGGACAGATCAATGCTGCTGGCCAGCAGGGAGACGACAAACGCCGTACGAGTCACGGGACACCACAAGGACATGTCTGAGGGGAGAGATGAATGGAGAGATGAATGGAGAGATGAATGGAGAGATGAAGGGAGAGATGAATGGCTGCTGTGGAGGCAGAGCTGGAGGTGTTACTGAGGGGTGAGGAGCAGGGGGAGGGGGGTGAGGAGGTCGTGAGATGAAACATCCACAAACTGCTGCTTTCTCTAGTGGACTTGGTGACTGGATCATGCTTGATCCAGATAAAGTCTGGACCTGGATGGACACGTGATCACAGGATCACAGGATCACCCATTTGAATGGATCTGCTGTAGATCTTTGTTTCAGAGCGATGATGATCCAGTGTTGTTCCAAAGCTTAAAGGATTAGTCTGAGCTTTATTGTCCTTCAGCCCAGCTGATATGCAGATGAGGTTTTAATGTGGGAGGACATGAGACAGAAATCCTCTCACCAGGACTCTTGTTGAGAATTAATTCATTCCATGACGATGATGCATGAACACCTTATTGTTCTTTGACTTACTAAACGTGGAGTCGTTTCTGATAATAAAACCTCTTAAAATGACTCACTGACTCAAACTACAGCTGACTCAAACTACAACTGACTCAAACTACAACTGACTCAAATTACAGCTGACTCAAACTACAACTGACTCAATCTACAACTGACTCAATCTACAACTGACTCAAACTACAACTGACTCAAACTACAGCTGACTCAAACTACAACTGACTCAATCTACAACTGACTCAATCTACAACTGACTCAATCTACAACTGACTCAAATTACAACTGACTCAAACTACAACTGACTCAATCTACAACTGACTCAATCTACAACTGACTCAATCTACAACTGACTCAAACTACAACTGACTCAAACTACAGCTGACTCAAACTACAACTGACTCAATCTACAACTGACTCAATCTACAACTGACTCAATCTACAACTGACTCAAACTACAACTGACTCAATCTACAACTGACTCAATCTACAACTGACTCAATCTACAACTGACTCAAACTACAACTGACTCAAACTACAGCTGACTCAAACTACAACTGACTCAATCTACAACTGACTCAATCTACAACTGACTCAATCTACAACTGACTCAAACTACAACTGACTCAATCTACAACTGACTCAAACTACAACTGACTCAAACTACAGCTGACTCAAACTACAACTGACTCAATCTACAACTGACTCAATCTACAACTGACTCAATCTACAACTGACTCAAACTACAACTGACTCAAACTACAACTGACTCAATCTACAACTGACTCAATCTACAACTGACTCAAACTACAACTGACTCAAACTACAACTGACTCAAACTACAACTGACTCAATCTACAACTGACTCAATCTACAACTGACTCAATCTACAACTGACTCAAACTACAACTGACTCAATCTACAACTGACTCAAACTACAACTGACTCAAACTACAACTGACTCAATCTACAACTGACTCAATCTACAACTGACTCAATCTACAACTGACTCAATCTACAACTGACTCAAACTACAACTGACTCAAACTACAACTGACTCAAACTACAACTGACTCAAACTACAACTGACTCAATCTACAACTGACTCAAATTACAACTGACTCAAACTACAACTGACTCAATCTACAACTGACTCAATCTACAACTGACTCAATCTACAACTGACTCAAATTACAACTGACTCAAACTACAACTGACTCAATCTACAACTGACTCAATCTACAACTGACTCAATCTACAACTGACTCAAATTACAGCTGACTCAAACTACAACTGACTCAATCTACAACTGACTCAATCTACAACTGACTCAATCTACAACTGACTCAAACTACAACTGACTCAAACTACAGCTGACTCAAACTACAACTGACTCAATCTACAACTGACTCAATCTACAACTGACTCAATCTAACTGACTCAAACTACAACTGACTCAAATTACAACTGACTCAAATTACTACTGACTCAAACTACAACTGACTCAAATTACAGCTGACTCAAACTACAACTGACTCAAACTACAGCTGACTCAAACTACAACTGACTCAAATTACAGCTGACTCAAACTACAACTGACTAAAACTACAACTGACTCAAACTACAACTGACTCAATCTACAACTGACTCAAATTACAACTGACTCAATCTACAACTGACTCAATCTACAACTGACTCAAACTACAACTGACTCAATCTACAACTGACTCAAACTACAACTGACTCAAATTACAGCTGACTCAAACTACAACTGACTCAAACTACAACTGACTCAAATTACAACTGACTCAAATTACAACTGACTCAAACTACAACTGACTCAAACTACAACTGACTCAAATTACAACTGACTCAAACTACAACTGACTCAATCTACAACTGACTCAAACTACAACTGACTCAATCTACAACTGACTCAATCTACAACTGACTCAATCTACAACTGACTCAATCTACAACTGACTCAATCTACAACTGACTCAAATTACAACTGACTCAAATTACAACTGACTCAAACTACAACTGACTCAAATTACAGCTGACTCAAACTATAACTGACTCAAACTACAGCTGACTCAAACTACAGCTGACTCAAACTACAACTGACTCAATCTACAACTGACTCAATCTACAACTGACTCAAACTACAACTGACTCAAACTACAACTGACTCAAATTACAACTGACTCAAACTACAACTGACTCAAACTACAACTGACTCAAACTACAACTGACTCAATCTACAACTGACTCAAATTACAACTGACTCAATCTACAACTGACTCAATCTACAACTGACTCAAACTACAACTGACTCAATCTACAACTGACTCAAACTACAACTGACTCAAATTACAGCTGACTCAAACTACAACTGACTCAAACTACAACTGACTCAAATTACAGCTGACTCAAACTACAACTGACTCAAACTACAGCTGACTCAATCTACAACTGACTCAAACTACAACTGACTCAATCGACAACTGACTCAAACTACAACCGACTCAAACTACAACTGACTCAATCTACAACCGACTCAAACTACAGCTGACTCAAACTACAGCTGACTCAAACTACAACTGATTCAAACTACAGCTGACTCAAACTACAGCTGACTCAAACTACAACTGACTCAAACTACAGCTGACTCAATCTACAATTGACTCAATCTACAACTCACTCAATCTACAACTGACTCAAACTACAGCTGACTCAATCTACAACTGACTCAATCTACAACTCACTCAAACTACAACTGACTCAAACTACAACTGACTCAAACTATAACTGTCTCAAACTACAACTGACTCAAACTACAGCTGACTCAATCTACAACTGACTCAAACTACAGCTGACTCAAACTCCAACTGACTCAAACTACAGCTGACTCAAACTACAACTGACTCAAACTACAACTGACTCAAACTACAACTGACTCAAACTACAACTGACTCAATCTACAACTGACTCAAACTACAACTGACTCAAACTACAACTGACTCAAACTACAGCTGACTCAAACTACAACTGACTCAAACTACAACTGACTCAAACTACAACTGACTCAAACTACAGCTGACTCAAACTACAACTGACTCAAACTACAACTGACTCAAACTACAACTGACTCAAACTACAACTGACTCAAACTACAGCTGACTCAAACTTCAACTGTCTGATGCCAGTTATGACTGAACAACTCTGATTCAGAGTTTTTTATTTCAGTTATTAATTTTCTCTTGTTTGTTTGTTTATTGTTTGTTTATTTATTTGATAGGGACAGACACTCATGGACATAGACAAACTGAGTAAAACAGCAGTCCCATGTTTGCATCATAGCAACAGCTAATTTGCAGCACTTGTCTCTAGATGGGCTTTAAAAAAATCATGGTAATAAAAATTGAAGTGGTAATCATTTAAAATAGCACAACATAATGAATACAACACGGAGAAATGTAATATGTCAAAATGGGTACAGTTCTGTTTTTGACATAACCAGAGTTTTGTTTGCTTTTTAAACATATAGAAACTGGTTGTGGATTTTATAAAAGCAGGAAGAGAGTTCACAACTGTCGATCCTCTCACCGACAGAGAAGCTTGAGCAACAGTGGTTCTTCTGAAGGGAACTTACCATTTCCATGCAAAGCCACTCTGGTAGATCTGCTGTTTGTTGGTGTTCTGGTGTGAGCCTGTCCTGCTACAAACCAACTGCAAATAAACCATCCTCAGAATGCAAGTTATTATTTCATGATTGTTCTAAACTAGAACACCTTAACTCACCAGGTGGTGCATTTGAAGGTTTTCTCCTGAATTGAATTGTGAAATAAAGACTTTGTTTTGTCATGTTCATCAGAGTTTCTGTTCTCCATCAGGCTAATGCCTCATCCTCACCTAAAGCATATCGCGCTTCCAAAAATCTCCAAACGCACTGTACTGGCTGCTTGTCAACAGATGACTGTCCTCATCTAACGCGTCTGCAGAGGGAGGAGGAGCGTGTTGGTCCTCTTCCGGTGGTGGTGTTTGTTTATTTCCGGTCTCAGAAAAATGGCGGACGCAATACGAAGAATTGCCTTGTTGTACTTAATCTACAAAGCAGCAACACGCAGACGCCGTGCACAACGACGATTCTGGATTCACCCCACATTAGAGAGGCGTCATGAATTCGGTGAATTTCACCATCTGATCCAGGAGCTGCGCGCAGACGAGGAGCGCTTTCAGCGGTACTTCCGTGTCACCCGCGCCCAGTTTGACGACCTGCTGTAAGTTTCTCCTCCATGTTTACCTGTTTACATGTTGCGTGATCACATGGCAGAGTCTCTCCTGATTGGTCCTGATTGTTTGCTGCTGAGCAGCGAGCTGAAGCGAGCTGTGGAAGCACGGCATTCCGTGCTTCCACAGTCGCTGCTCGGATGCGACGCGGGAGTAGGAAACAGCTGCTGCTCACTTTCGCGCTGCTTGTATGCTGTAGATGCGCCGCGACCCGCTGCTCCAAGATGCGCGTCCCCATAGACTTTCAATGTAAAGTGGCTGTTTCGGCTGCGCGAGATGCGTGCGGTGGGGATCCAGCATCAGAGTGAAGTGGTCCTAAAGGCAAGATGTTCACTTCATTCATGAATATATTAAAAGCTGCACTCTCATATTTCCTGCTGCAGAGGCAGTAGAACTCGAGGCCCGGTCCACAGACGACTCTGTCCACCCAGAATGATCTGGTTATCAGTCATTTCTACAAAATGTACGAGCCTTTCTGCCCCTGTCTTCATCCACAGGTGAAGAAAACCTCAGAGAACTTAATAATAATAATGAATTATAAAACTTGGTGTAATAATCAGGAGTGTTGTTGCACTGAAAGCTCTTCTTGTTCCCCAGACTGTCTGCTGGTTGAAGGAACACAGAACACAGGTTTCCTGCAGTCTGGAGCACAAACTCAAGCAGATCATCTGTCCCTGTAGCTCCGTCAGGACGGGGTTGTAGGTTAGATTACAGGCGGAACGATGACATCACTGTTCACACTGGAATGAAACAGGGCCATTTCCTTCTGGGTCCCACTGATTTAAAAATCCACAGTTTGTAAGACCTGGTTTCTGTTTGGACTTGACATGTTCTCCTGGTTTCTGTTTGGACTTGACATGTTCTCCTGGTTTCTGTTTGGACTTGACATGTTCTCCTGGTTTCTGTTTGGACTTGACATGTTCTCCTGGTTTCTGTTTGGACTTGACATGTTCTCCTTGTGGGGTTTCACAGAGACCTGTGATCTCAGCGGGTTAAAATAAAAAAAAACATTAAATTAAATTAAATCTCCAAAATAGATTGAGTCAGAGACATTTTGGTGTTAGCTAAGGTTCATCAGCTGTGGTGGCCATCGTGAACCAAGGTAATCTGTTACAGATGAACATCGTTTTAACATCCATCAGGCGTTCATGAGATATTTTACTAACAGACAGACAAACACTTCTTTGTTGAGAGGAAAATGACCTAATTTAATTTAAAAACAGTTCTCAAAGTGAAGCAGAGAGAAAGTCAGCAGAAAAACGTTTGAGCTCTGCTGCTCTTATGTAACTGACTGAGCACACACACACACACACACACACACACACACACACACACACACACACACACACACACACACACACACACGCACACGCACACGCACACACACACACACACAAATGTTTTTTTCTTCATTCCAGCTGCAGATGTTCATCCTAAAAGTTGGTCATTTAGATTCAGTGCTGGGTTCACACATGCATACACACATACATATGTGTATGCATGTGTGTATGCTTGTGTGTGTGCTTGTGTGTGTGTGCTTGTGTGTGTGTATGCTTGTGTGTGTGCGTGTGTGTGTGTGACACAACAGGGTGCCCACACTTTTTCATCATGCGAGCTCCTTGTAACATGACAAAGTCAACGTGATCCCCCATCATAAAGCCTTGTTTACATGAGAACAACCTCTGGAAATGTTTTTTTTTCTTCTTCAATGTTTATTGGATGTACTAATGAAGGGATTTACACACAAAAAAAACTCTGTCAGTTGGGTTGCCAGATAAGAAATTATGAACTATAGTACTGTGGCTTTAAAATGGTAGTATTTTCACCTAAACGTTCACATTTGCCGACTAAACGTATTCTAAGATTAGGTGTGTTGTTTGTTCAACATATGCACAGAAAGTGTGTGTGTGTGTGTGTGTATGGGGGGAGGGGTAAATAAGACATTTTAAATTTATCTGGCAACCCTAATGCTGGGCTCAGCTACATTCCTCATGCATGACAGTTACTGTGTCCAAACTGGTGAATAATGTCTCCTGGACCCTGGGTTTTGTTGTTTTGCTCCTACTTGCTGAAAAAGTGTGAGTAGCCCAAACACACTCTGCTCTCTGTCATTTATCAAAACTTAATAGAGCAGAAACACTTTTGACTGCAACCGCCTGTAGTGTGCATGTTCCACTTGACACATGGAACATTTCACAGGTGTTTCTCCCTGAACATTTCCACTCTCAGACCTGGTTTGAGAGAACGAGGGCTGTGACTGGCTGCACATTTCATAGTGAGGATGGATGATAGGCTGACGTCTATTTTTATATGCCGTGGATCTACCCATAATGCATTTGCGATCAACTGGTAGATCGTGATCAACTGGTAGATCGTGATCAACTGGTAGATTGTGATCAACTGGTAGATCGTGATCAACTGGTAGATCGTGATCAACTGGTAGATCAGGATGGGCGTATTGTGCACCCATGACTTGGCATTATTGCAGTTTTGAATCGCTTTCCTTCTGTCCTCATTTAGACACGTTGAGCCCGAGGCTACAGACTTCTGATGTTATTCATCATAAAGTGAGAACATCACACACTTACTGTTTGAATTCACTGGATGGAAAAGAAATATCCTCAACAGAATACAGAACAAAAGTCCAGTTCCCTGAATGAAACTCCAGTTTTAGTATTATTTCCTTGGGCATCAGTTACTAATAATAAACACACTCCTCACACTTTTATATGTACAGTACAAAGTACATAAAACTGTTTTTCATTGACTTGACATGTTGTGCAGTGAGATAACGTGATGATGATAACATGTTGCTGTGCACTGAGATAAGTTCAAGTTTAATTAGCTTTTTATTTTCATTTCATCAGATGTGGTACATGAGGTGGAACAAAATTGTGTACACAGGATCCCAGTTATATCCAACAATAGCAAAAATATAAAGTGTAAAAAGAAGCAGTAAATAAGGATCCAAGATATAAACGAAGAAATACGCTGAACACTGTTAGTGCAAAACAATACGCCGAACAACAGCAGCACGAACATGAGTCTGTGTGAGCAGATGAGTACGAATGAAAACAGCAACATGAAACAGATCAGCAGCAACATGAAACAGATCAGCAGCAACATGAAACAGATCAGCAGCAACATGAAACAGATCAGCAGCAACATGAAACAGATCAGCAGCAACATGAAACAGATCAGCAGCAACATGAAACAGATCAGCAGCAACATGAAACAGATCAGCAGCAACATGAAACAGATCAGCAGCAACATGAAACAGATCAGCAGCAACATGAAACAGATCAGCAGCAACATGAAACAGATCAGCAGCAACATGAAACAGATCAGCAGCAACATGAAACAGATCAGCAGCAACATGAAACAGATCAGCAGCAACATGAAACAGATCAGCAGCAACATGAAACAGATCAGCAGCAACATGAAACAGATCAGCAGCAACATGAAACAGATCAGCAGCAACATGAAACAGATCAGCAGCAACATGAAACAGATCAGCAGCAACATGAAACAGATCAGCAGCAACATGAAACAGATCAGCAGCAACATGAAACAGATCAGCAGCAACATGAAACAGATCAGCAGCAACATGAAACAGATCAGCAGCAACATGAAACAGATCAGCAGCAACATGAAACAGATCAGCAGCAACATGAAACAGATCAGCAGCAACATGAAACAGATCAGCAGCAACATGAAACAGATCAGCAGCAACATGAAACAGATCAGCAGCAACATGAAACAGATCAGCAGCAACATGAAACAGATCAGCAGCAACATGAAACAGATCAGCAGCAACATGAAACAGATCAGCAGCAACATGAAACAGATCAGCAGCAACATGAAACAGATCAGCAGCAACATGAAACAGATCAGCAGCAACATGAAACAGATCAGCAGCAACATGAAACAGATCAGCAGCAACATGAAACAGATCAGCAGCAACATGAAACAGATCAGCAGCAACATGAAACAGATCAGCAGCAGGTTTCTGTATGTGTTCCCTGCTGATTTCTGAGGGTTGTGTACACACACAGCATTCATCTTTTATGAGCCCGTTTATGTTTTTATGTGACACCTCATATCCGTGACCACTTATCCTTTTGATCTGTCCTGAAGCAGCGTTGCTCTTGTTTTGTTGGACTGTGTATTACTGGCAGCAGAGTGCAGAGTACTGTGTATTACTGGCAGCAGAGTGCAGAGTACTGTGTATTACTGGCAGCAGAGTGCAGAGTACTGTGTATTACTGGCAGCAGAGTGCAGAGTACTGTGTATTACTGGCAGCAGAGTGCAGAGTACTGTGTATTACTGGCAGCAGAGTACTGTGTATTACTGGCAGCAGAGTGCAGAGTACTGTGTATTACTGGCAGCAGAGTGCAGAGTACTGTGTATTACTGGCAGCAGAGTGCAGAGTACTGTGTATTACTGGCAGCAGAGTGCAGAGTACTGTGTATTACTGGCAGCAGAGTGCAGAGTACTGTGTATTACTGGCAGCAGAGTGCAGAGTACTGTGTATTACTGGCAGCAGAGTGCAGAGTACTGTGTATTACTGGCAGCAGAGTGCAGAGTACTGTGTATTACTGGCAGCAGAGTGCAGAGTACTGTGTATTACTGGCAGCAGAGTGCAGAGTACTGTGTATTACTGGCAGCAGAGTGCAGAGTACTGTGTATTACTGGCAGCAGAGTGCAGAGTACTGTGTATTACTGGCAGCAGAGTGCAGAGTACTGTGTATTACTGGCAGCAGAGTGCAGAGTACTGTGTATTACTGGCAGCAGAGTGCAGAGTACTGTGTATTACTGGCAGCAGAGTGCAGAGTACTGTGTATTACTGGCAGCAGAGTGCAGAGTACTGTGTATTACTGGCAGCAGAGTGCAGAGTACTGTGTATTACTGGCAGCAGAGTGCAGAGTACTGTGTATTACTGGCAGCAGAGTGCAGAGTACTGTGTATTACTGGCAGCAGAGTGCAGAGTACTGTGTATTACTGGCAGCAGAGTGCAGAGTACTGTGTATTACTGGCAGCAGAGTGCAGAGTACTGTGTATTACTGGCAGCAGAGTGCAGAGTACTGTGTATTACTGGCAGCAGAGTGCAGAGTACTGTGTATTACTGGCAGCAGAGTGCAGAGTACTGTGTATTACTGGCAGCAGAGTGCAGAGTACTGTGTATTACTGGCAGCAGAGTGCAGAGTACTGTGTATTACTGGCAGCAGAGTGCAGAGTACTGTGTATTACTGGCAGCAGAGTGCAGAGTACTGTGTATTACTGGCAGCAGAGTGCAGAGTACTGTGTATTACTGGCAGCAGAGTGCAGAGTACTGTGTATTACTGGCAGCAGAGTGCAGAGTACTGTGTATTACTGGCAGCAGAGTGCAGAGTACTGTGTATTACTGGTAGCAGAGTGCAGAGTACTGTGTATTACTGGCAGCAGAGTGCAGAGTACTGTGTGTTACTGGCAGCAGAGTGCAGAGTACTGTGTATTACTGGCAGCAGAGTGCAGAGTACTGTGTATTACTGGCAGCAGAGTGCAGAGTACTGTGTATTACTGGCAGCAGAGTGCAGAGTACTGTGTATTACTGGCAGCAGAGTGCAGAGTACTGTGTATTACTGGCAGCAGAGTGCAGAGTACTGTGTATTACTGGTAGCAGAGTGCAGAGTACTGTGTATTACTGGCAGCAGAGTGCAGAGTACTGTGTATTACTGGCAGCAGAGTGCAGAGTACTGTGTATTACTGGCAGCAGAGTGCAGAGTACTGTGTATTACTGGCAGCAGAGTGCAGAGTACTGTGTATTACTGGCAGCAGAGTGCAGAGTACTGTGTATTACTGGCAGCAGAGTGCAGAGTACTGTGTATTACTGGCAGCAGAGTGCAGAGTACTGTGTATTACTGGCAGCAGAGTGCAGAGTACTGTGTATTACTGGCAGCAGAGTGCAGAGTACTGTGTATTACTGGCAGCAGAGTGCAGAGTACTGTGTATTACTGGTAGCAGAGTGCAGAGTACTGTGTATTACTGGCAGCAGAGTACTCGAGACATCCTTCACATGTAGTGCAGAGAATCAGTCCCTTGTTCCCACTCTGCTGCTGAGTTGTGAAGTCAAACTGGAACTCCAACATCCTGCACGATGCTCCTGCTCTGACATTTCTGCATAGAATGAGTTTAGTTCTCTGGAGTGAATATAAGCAACATGTGTTGATACACATGTTGCTTATATTTTTTCATCTTGGTATTCATGTTGATCTTACTTTGATGCACATCAAGTTTTATTTGATTTGTTTATATATTTGAAGCAATGTCGTTTGATAAAGTTACAAGGAGTAAGTTTTACTCCTGCAGTAGAAAACAGTGAGTGTATTCAGCAGTGGCGGCTCGTGACATTTTCACCAGGGGGGGCTATACAGGGACTCCTCGAGTTACGTCAGGGATCCGGACCTACGAGTGTGACTTAGGTCGATTCTGCCGTATCTCGCGGACCAAAAACACGTGCCTGTCGTAGGTCCACATTTCTGACGTAGGTCGCGGCTATACCGTTAACGGAGCGACGCACACACATTTAACGGCATGAGACTGAACAAGCGGACATCCTGTGCCATAAACATGCACGCAACATTATTTACAAACACTTAGATAACACATTATACCACACATTCATCCATAAACACACAAAACCAGTACAGCATGTACTGTACAGGTACAGTACTGTAATGTTTTTTCCAGCACAGACAAAGCATACAAAATACTGTACAGTACAAATCTCTTCCTGAACAGTTCTCAGCCATAATCTGCAAATGAGTTCAACCATGAAACATGAACACTTCTCTTTGAGCAGGAGCTGTTAACATCAAAATCCAGCAAATCAGCAGGAACTCCCATCCATTCATCCATCCATCCATCCATCCATCCATCCATCCATCCATCCATCCAGCAGCAGCAGCACCAGCTTATTGACATGAATCAGCACCAAATCAGCCGAAAATCACATCCATGCAACCATCATGTTTTTGAAACCAGTGCAGTCCATGTGGTGTTTGTGTTTGTGTGCAGTCCATGTGCATGAAAAAGTCCATGAACTCTAAAAAAAGCTAGAAGCAGCAGAAAAAGGAAACAAGGAAACAAAATGTCCTTACTTTGACTGAAGTGTAGGTAGACACTGATGTTTTTCTCAAGTTCAAACCTGGATCAGATGGAACTGCTTAGCCAGTGCTCAACCATGAATGATGGGAGCATTTTAGGCCAGGTGTGGGCTCAGTGGTGTGGTCCTGATGTGAGCAGTTCTGTCCATCAGAACAGGTGTTTTTTTGTTTGTTTTTGCAGCAGTCATACATGCAGAAGGTGTTGACACAGGTGATGGATGGAGGCAGATGGAAGGACACCAGAGACAGGCAGGACTGATGTCCTGGACGACAGAGGCAGGACAGAGTGGACACACGTCCATCCATGAGGAAAGTCCACGATGTGAGCTGTGAGCTGTGAAGAAATAACAACAACACAAAAGTGAAAGACTATTATTGAAAGACTGTTCAGTACAGCAGGACAGATTCTCTCTCCCTAAAGAGCCAGACATGGACTCAAAAACTTTGAAAACCAACTTCTTCTGAACTTGAACAAGAAATTCTTGCTGCAATATTAAAATGTGTCAGTTCATGGGATGTTAGGAGACAAGAGATTTCTCCAAATGTCTCGACACTCAGGTCCAAGTTTTGAAAATGTTGTCAGGAAGTTAAAGTATTGTTCATTGTTGATCCATTACAAGATTGACTAGACAATATTTTAACTAGAGTTGATGACAAACGAGTTGAAGTGATCTATTCCTTTGTTAGTTGTGTCTAATGCTCCTTTTTTCAAACAGACAACTTTTACTTAAATGTGTTTACTGCAGTTAAAATGACACATTGGTTTTATTTTGTGTTAAATAAAAACTTTCAAAGGTATAATCATTCCTCTTTCTTATTTTGCTTAATGGTATTTAACTCATCACTGAAATTCTGACACACAGAATCAAAAGTCCAAGTGTGAACTGTGTCACAGAGTAAACACAATAAAAACATGCATTATCTGCAGCATTGTTCATTAAAATGGCTCAACACTATAAATGTATTACAGAAAATATGCATACAGTACGCACACTTAATGGTATTGTAGACCATTGCATTAGTTAATACATTCAGAGTCAAAAAGTCAGAGTCAGAGAGTCTTTATTGTCATTTGCACCGCATGTGGTACATGTGATGAAAACGAGATTATGTACACGGGGTCCCAGTTACATCCAACAACAAATGCAAGAGAAAAACAGTAATAACATCTAGAATTAACTAAGAAAAACATCAACTAGTAATACACTAAGCCTAATATAGTGGAAATAAACAGCAGCACGAACATGAGTTTGTATGAGCAGATGGTCACAGATGAACACAGATGAACACAGCAACAAGAAAACAGATCAGCATCAGCACAATGTGATATTTTGCAGTGTTTATTTTTTATTTTATTTTTATTTATTCATGAGTCTAACAGCCTCAGGGTAGAAGCTGTTCCTCAGTCTAGTGGTTCTACATTTGATGCTCCTCAACCTCCGTCCTGAGGGGAGTGGGGCAAAGAGTGAGTGTGCTGGGTGAGTGAGGTCTTTCATGATGCAGGTGGCTCTTTTCCTGCATCTGGAGGTGTAAATGTCTGTGATGGTGGGGAGACTGACTCCAACATCTTCTGTGCAGCCTTCACCACTCTCTGTAGAGCTTTCCTCTCTGCAACTGTGCAGCCTCCATGCCACACGTTGATGCTGGAGCACAGGATGCTCTCCACTGCACACCTGTAGAACGAGGTGAGAACTGGGCTGCTCAGACCAGCTCGTCTCAGCCGTCTGAGGAAGTAGAGTCTCTGATGACCTTTCTTGATCAGGCTGGTGGTGTTGTTGCTCCAGCTGAGGTTATCATTCATGTGTACACCCAAGTATTTGGGCAGCACGGTGGCACAACTGGTAGAGCTGCTGCCTCTCAGCGAGAAGGTTGCCGGTTCAAATCCCGGTCCGGGGCCTTTCTGGGTGGAGTTTGCATGTTCTCCCCGTGCATGCGTGGGTTTCCTCCGGGTACTCCGGTTTCCTCCCACAGACCAAAAAACATGCTTGTTAGGCTGATTGGTGACTCTAAATTGACCCTAGGTGTGAGTGTGAGAGTGGATGGTTGTTTGGTGTGAGTGAGACAGGTCCCTCTTGTAAATGAGTCCCCGTGACTCAACGAGGCTAGCCTGTATAAATAAAGGTTGAATGAATGAATTGTAGCTGGAGACCACTTCCACTGCAGACCCACCTATTTTCAGTGGGGCATGGGTGTGTTTGTTCCTTCTGAAGTCCACAATCATCTCCTTTGTCTTCTTCACATTCATGTGAAGATTATTCTCTTTGCACCAGCTCTCCAGATGTTCCACCTCCTGTCTGTAGCTGGACTCATCATTGTTTGTGATGCATCCCACCACCGCTGTATCATCTGCAAACTTAACAATATGACAGCCTGGAAGTGTGGCTGTACAATCATATGTGAGCAGAGTGAACAGAAGGGGGCTCAGCACACATCCCTGAGGAGAGCCAGTGCTGAGGGTTATGGTGGAGGAGGAGAAGTTGTGGATCTTCACGGACTGTGGTCTGTCTGTTAAGAAGTCTAGTATCCAGTTACAAATAGAGGGGCTTAGTCCAAGTGTAGATAGTTTGTCTATCAGAGTTTGGGGGATCATGGTGTTGAAGGCAGATGTGAAGTCCACAAAGAGCAGACGCACGTATGAGTCCTTCTGATCCAGGTGGGTGAGAGCAGTGTGGACCACGGAAGAAATGGCGTCCTCTGTTGATCGGTTCTCACGGTATGCGTATTGATGAGGGTCCTCATTGATGTTGACGGTTGCCTTGATGTGGGACATGACCAGTTTCTCAAAACATTTAGCGACTATCGGGGTGAGGGCCACCGGTCTATAGTCATTCAGACCAGTCACTGTGGAGCTCTTTGGGACTGGGATGATGGTCGCGGTCTTCAGGCAGGTGGGAACTGACTCCAGTGCAAGTGAGGTGGTGAAGATGTCAGCCAGCACCTCACAGAGCTGGTCCGCACATTCCTTCAGAACTTTCCCTGGGATGTTGTCTGGTCCGGTTGCTTTATGAGGATTAATCTTTCTGAGACTGCCTCTCACTTCTGCTGCGGACACCCTGAGATGCTCTTCATCTGGTGATGAGGTGAGTCTGGTGCTAGCTGGTCTGTTTGGATCATCAAAACGTGCATAAAACTTATTGAGGGCATCAGGCAGAGATGGGTCCCTGGGGCATTGTTTGTTTTTGCCTTTGTAATCTGTTATGCATTTAATACCCTTCCACATGCTCCGTGGGTCTTGTGAGGTGAACTGTCCCTCGATCCTCTGTGCATACGTGGCCTTGGCCTTCTTAATGCCATCCTTCAGTTCATTCCTGCTCTTTCTCAGCTCCACTTTATCTCCTGACTTGAATGCAGTGTCTCTGGCTGCTAGCAAGGCGTGAACTTCTTTATTTAACCAGGGTTTCCGGTTCGGGTAGGATTTCACATATTTTTTTATGGATACATTTTCAGAGCATGTACTGATGTAACCCAGGACTGAGGAAGCGTACAGTTCCATGTCCACTGAACTTCCATCAGTGGCTGCTTCTCTGAAAACAGACCAGTTTGTCCTCTCAAAACAGTCTCTCAACATGGGGGAACTATCTTGAGGCCAGATTGTTATTTCTCTTTGTTCCGGCTTGGAGCGCCTGAGTGGGGGTAGCTGTCTTGGTGCCAGGATCAGAGACTCGTGATCGGAAGCTCCGAGCGGTGGGCGTGTCTTCGCCGTGTATGCCCCCTTTACATTTGTGAAGACTTGGTCGAGCGTTTTATCTCCTCTCGTAGCTGTGAAGACGTTCTTATTGAAGGCTGGGAGGGAGACTTGAAGATCAACGTGATTGACGTCCCCGCAAACAATGAAAAGCCCCTCAGGATATTTACACTGCAGCGAGGTGAGTAAGTCATGAATTTCTCCCTGGGCGTCATTAGCATTAGCATCGGGTGCTATGTAAATAGCTGTTATTAAAATCACAGCATGGTCGCGCGGAAGGTAGTGCGGCCTACATCTTACTGTGATTAACTCGACGGCAGCTGAACAAAGCCTTTTAATCACGGAACAGTTCGTGCACCAATCTTTGTGTACGTAAATACAAACACCGCCGCCTCGCGTTTTCCCTGTAGTCTCGGTGCACCGGTCCGTTCTGAAAAAGAGCCTATTATCCAGCTCGTAAACAGAGTCTGGAGTGTCCTCAGAGATCCACGTTTCCGTAAGACAAAGCACGGAGCATCTTCTCATCTCCTCCGACGTGGTCACCCTCAAACGAAGTAGATCCATTTTGTTGTCCAGCGAGCGCACGTTAGACAGAAAAAGAGCCGGCATCGGGGGTCTACCGGTTTTAGCGTCTGCCCGCAGTCTCGTCATAATTCCTGCACGGCAACCTCTCTTCTTTCCACGAGAGCACCGCTTCCTTTTCTTTCCCCTGGAGCGCATCTGCTTCCAGAAGGACGTTCTTAGCAGCTCCAATCTTCCGAGCTCTGATTTGAGTTCGTTGCTGATTTCAGCTGTGCCCTGTGGTAAATCCGCTCCGATTCTTAACAGATCAGTTCGGCTGTAATTCACCCGCAAAAAACGCGCAGAGTCAGGTACAAAAACACTATTACAATTACTAAAAACTAGAGATGATCCGGGAACTCGTGAAGCTGCGGCTGCTCTGAGCGCGGCCATCTTGAAACAAACTTTTACTTTAGTACTTTAAGTATTTTTAAAAGCAAGTACTTATTTACTTTTACTTAAGTAAAAATATTAATATGGTACTTCTACTTTTACTAGAGTAAATTTTTGTCTGTTTATTTGTACTTTTACTTAAGTACAGTGTTTGAGTACTTTCTCCACCACTGGTATTATTACAGTATTTGGGTACCGTGCAGTGGCGACTCCACTTCTCAGAAACATCCAGGCTGGACCAGAGGATCCACTCATCATCACCTCCTGCCATGTCCTCCTGTACAGTGGAAGAAAAATGTTTAAGGGCTGCTACAAACAGGTTCATAAAACCATCTTTTTTGGTAAATGCAAATGCTTATTGTCAATTACCATGTGACGTGTGCTGCTGACCACTTGACCAGGTCACCCTTGTAAAAGAGATCTCCATCTCAACGGACTCTACCTGGAAAAATAAAGGTGATTGATTGATATAGCAGACATCTGGTGAATATAAAAGTTTATATTGTCTGATAATTAACAGGTTTGACTTCAGCTCAACTTTTGTACACAAGCTTGAGTTAAAAACATGAACATCTGATAATCATAACATTAACACACAACTGACAATCATTATATTAACACACGAACATCTGATAATCAAAATATTAATACATAAACACCTGATAGTCATAATATTAAACACATAACGTTTAGAAAACACTAAAAAAGCTAAGTCTGGTCCTCTGGACAGTCCAGAGGACCAGACTTAGCTTTTTTAGATTTTTCTACCTGGATTATTGAGCATGCATCAGGGTGTTTAGAAAACACTTTTGTAACATCTAGTTGAGAGCCATATCAGTCAGGAATAGTAATAAGCATTAGATAAAGAAACACCACAACATTCACAGCTAGTAGCTAGCTGTGTGAATGATAGCAACACACGACACCACGTCAGCACACAGATGAGAACAGCTCAAACTTTGCTCATGTGCGCTTAGTAGAGATTTATAACTCACAATTATTACTTGCTTACCTGTGTAGAAAGGCACCATTAATAATTACTGCTGTTTCAACGTCGCTAGTTGGCCGTGTGATCAGCTCTGACGGTGTAAACAGAGAGAGTCCCCCGCTCCACCTCCCTCCTGGCTCGAACCGGAAGCGCTGGCGATCCGTGGCGATAAGAGACGAGTCCAGGCTCGAGGGCGACGGAAAATGCGACCTGTACAGTCCAATAGTTTTGGACAGATGGGACATAAACTACGGCCGCTAGCGGCCGCTAGTTATAATTAGATTCAATGGAAAAGCCGCAGGCGGCGTCCAGCGGGGAAACCGGAAGTACGTCACAATCAAAAAACGTTTTTTGAAACAATCATTACTCATAAAATATTTATCCTACACAACTAAAAACATATATGCATGCATTTCGAAATATTTTTATTTTATTATTTCACTTTTATAAAAAAAAAAATTAAATCTTCAAATGGTGAAGAAGAAGAGCTGCAGTTCCAAGGAGGGGCGGCGCCCCTAGCGCCCTCTAGTGGCGGCCGCCTCTGGTATTCAGTTTGGAGACGCAGGAGGATTCCTGACAGATCAGGTACTCCCAACATCGACAGCAAAAGCAACTCAAAGCAGTTGGTCATTCTGAACAAACTGTGTTCTTATAAAATAAAAGAATGGACTCCTTTTATGTACCTGAAGATGATTTGCTTTAAAACAGGGAGACATTCACAACTCAGTAAAGTTGTGAATGATTCTTTTAAGCTTGCATGATAATAATAATAATAATAATGAATTCAATTTATACCATACCATACCATACCATTTTATTTATAAAGCACTTTAAACAGGAACAAGTCCACACCAAAGTGCTGGACAAACAAACACGCAACAGGCAACACAGACAATGAAGTACAACACGAAAAACATAAAAACATTGCAGATCATAAATCAAACGATCCAATACAAATCAGCTGGCATTGAAAGCGATGGAGTAGTAGTGAGTTTTTAACCGGGATTTGAAAACCGAGAGGGAGGTGCGAATTTATAACGCACTTTTCATTAGTGAAAATCTCAAAGTGCTACACACATTCATACACCGGTAGCGGCAGACTACCATGCAAGGTGCTTTCCAGTCCTACCGGGAGCAACTTGGGGTTAAGTGTCTTGCCCAAGGACTCAACGACACATGGTGTGGGGAACTGGGATTCGAACCGCCAACCTTCCGATCGGGGGACGACTGCCATTACCACTACGCCACGGCCGCCCCAGATATAAATTCAGATATGTAACCTAAAGATTCACCTGTAGATTAAGCTCTCTCCTGAGGGTCGTCAAGGTCGTTGTCTCCCTCCTCAGGGTTATCAGGGTCATTGTATCCCTCTGGTCTTCAGGGTCTATCAACATCACAACTATCTCTATAAACATAATGGTACTTCTTCCAGCTATCAGTTAACAATGGTGTACCACAAGGCACATTCTTAGGACCCACCCTCTTCACAATCTACATAAATAATGTAGATCACAAGGTTCAGTCTTAGAACCCGCCCACTGTACAGTGTATATTGTATTTGTGTATAGTTCATGTATTGTGTTTGTGTACTTTGTATATATTGTGTTTGTGTACTATGTATATATTGTGTTTGTGTACAGTTCATGTATTGTGTTTGTGTATAATAATAATAATAATAATTAATTCAATTTATAACGCACTTTTCATTACTGAAAATCTCAAAGTGCTACACATATATTGAATGCTACACACATTCATAAACCGGTGGCGGCAGACTACCATGCAAGGTGCTTTCCAGTCCTACCGGGAGCAACTCAGGATTAAGTGTCTTGCCCAAGGACACAACGACACATGGTGCGGGTCCCGGGAGTCGAACCGCCAACTTTCCAATCGGGAGACGACTGCCCTTACCACTACGCCACGGCCGCCCCTACAGTGTGTACAGTGTATGCATTGTATTTGTGTACTTTGTATATACCGGTATTGTGTTTGTGTATTATCTATATATTGTGTTTGTGTACTATGTATATATTGTGTTTGTGTACTTTGTATATATTGGGCCTCATGCACAAACCGTTCGTACGCACAGATTTGTGCGCATACTATGCGTGCGAGTGATTTGGGATCATTTGTGGCATCCAACAATGTTTTCGTATCCTAGGATTTTTTTCAGATACGAACGGAATTTACGTGTGGTCCAGACCTGTCGTATATTTTAGGAGCGTCAGTCTGCTGTCATCCAGACTGCCTTTTCTCCACTAATAACTTTATATTTCGTTATTTAGAAAATATTTCGAGTTTAAACAATTAAATGCAACCACACATATTGGTTTAATTAAAGCGGCTTCAACACCCCCCCACGTCCACCACCTTGCGCGACCCGCGCGCGGCCCCCGCCCCACTCATGTCGACCACCCGGTGTGCCACGCAACGCGCCCCCCCGCCACCGCCCCCCGCCCCCACTCATGTCGACCACCCGGTGTGCCACGCAACGCGCCCCCACTCATGTCGACCACCCGGTGTGCCACGCAACGCGCCCCCACTCATGTCGACCACCCGGTGTGCCACGCAACGCGCCCCCACTCATGTCGACCACCCGGTGTACCACGCAACGCGCCCCCACTCATGTCGACCACCCGGTGTACCACGCAACGCGCCCCCACTCATGTCGACTCTGTCGGCACACACACACACACACACACACACACACAGCGCTGCTGCAGAGACAGGGGAGAAGAAAGGCGAAAGTTGCTTCATGTCATTTTTAATATAAACTGCCTGTTGACTGTGGGCACTCACTGATGTCATCTGTATTCTGTGTGGGTCTGCGCTCAGATCCGGGGCTGACACTGATCAAAGGCGAGTCCATTTTAATTCGCCAAACGCGTTTGTGTGTTTTCTGACGCATAAAAGCCGGAATGAATGGACACTTCCTGCTCGCGGTGGCAGGAAACTATATCCTTATATGGTGTTTTGAGGGGTGGGAATTATGTAAATAACCTCCCGCGTGCACGAGCAGGTGAATAGAACAGGTGGAATTCATCATTATTTACACAGCTCATATACACACATTTCCTGACGATAGAAGACTGTGTTGGATCTGACGTGGCATGTTCGTACGAACGCTTCGTACGAACAAAAGTAGGAGGAAGTTAGGATAAGAATACGAACATTTTTGTGCATGAGGGCCATTGTGTTTGTGTACTTTGTATATATTGTGTTTGTGCACTTTGTATATATTGTGTTTTGTACTTTGTATATATTGTGTTTGTGTACTATGTATATATTGTGTTTGTGTACTATGTATATATTGTGTTTGTGTACTATGTATATATTGTGTTTGTGTACTATGTATATATTGTGTTTGTGTACTTTGTATATATTGTGTTTGTGTACTATGTATATATTGTGTTTGTGTACTTTGTATATATTGTGTTTGTGTACTATGTATATATTGTGTTTGTGTACTTTGTATATATTGTGTTTGTGTACTATGTATATATTGTGTTTGTGTACTTTGTATATATTGTGTTTGTGTACTTTGTATATATTGTGTTTGTGTACTTTGTATATATTGTGTTTGTGTACTTTGTATATATTGTGTTTGTGTACTTTGTATATATTGTGTTTGTGTACTTTGTATATATTGTGTTTGTGTACCCTCACCCTATCTCTAAGGGAGAGTCCAGACACCCTGCGGAGAAAACTCATTTCAGCCGCTTGTATCCGAGATCTCGTTCTTTCGGTCATAACCCAAAGCTCATGACCATAGATGAGGGTGGGAACGTAGATCGATCGGTAAATTGAGAGCTTTGCCTTTTGACTCAGCTCTCTCTTCACCACGACAGACCGGTACAGCGCCCGCTTCACTGCGGACGCTGCACCTATCCGCCTATCGATCTCACGCTCCAGTTTTCCCTCATTTGTGAACAAGACCCGAGATACTTAAACTCCTCCACTTGGGGCAGGACCTCCTCCCCGACCCGGAGAGGGCATGCTACCCTTTTCCGGCTCAAGACCATGGCCTCGGATTTGGAGGAACTGATCCTCATCCCGGCCGCATCACATTCAGCTGCAAACCGCTCCAGCGAAAGCTGTAGATCACGATCTGATGAAGCCAATAGGACCACATCATCTGCAAAAAACAGAGAAGCGATTCTAAGGCCACCAAAACGGATCCTCTCAACACCTTGGCTGCGCCTAGAAATTCTGTCCATAAAAGTTATGAACAGAATCGGTGACAAAGGGCAACCTTGGCGGAGTCCAACTCTCACTGGAAACGAGCCTGACTTACTGCCGGCAATGCGGACCAAGCTCTGACACCGGTCGTACAGGGACCTAACAGCCCATATCAATGGGCCTGGTACCCCATACTCCCGGAGTACCCCCCACAGAACCCCCCGAGGGACGTGGTCGAATGCCTTTTCCAAGTCCACAAAGCACATGTAAACTGGTTGGGCAAACTCCCACGCACCCTCCAGGACTTTGCTGAGGGTGTAGAGCCGGTCCAGTGTTCCACGACCAGGACATTGCAGAGTCGCGTAAGCCAACACAACCCCACAACATCCAGAGCCCTAAGGAACTCAGGGTGAATCTCATCCACCCCTGGAGCCTTGCCACCGCGGAGCTTTTTAACCACCTCGGTGACCTCAGCACCAGAGATTGGAGAGCCCGACCCAAAGTCCCCAGGCTCTGCTTCCTCAGTGGAAGACGTGCCAGTAGGATTGAGGAGGTCTTCGAAGTATTCCGCCCACCGACTCACAACATCCCGAGTTGAGGTCAACAGCACGCCATCCCCACCATAAATGGTGTTGGTCGCGTACCGCTTTCCCCCCCTGAGACGCCGGATGGTGGACCAGAATCGCCTCGAAGCCGTACGGAAGTCATTCTCCATGGCCTCTCCGAACTCCTCCCACGCCCGAGTTTTTGCCTCAGCAACCACCCGAGCTATCTGCTGCTTCCGGGGTCCCACAGGCCAAAAAGGCCCAATAGGACTCCTTCTTCAGCATGACAGCATCCCTCACTGCCGGTGTCCACCACCGGGTTCGAGGGTTGCCACCAGGACAGGCACCAACAACCTTGCGGCCACAACTCTGATAAGCTGCCTCGACAATAGAGGCGCGGAACATGGACCACTCGGGCTCAATGTCCCCCGCCTCCCAACTCACCACTAGGTAGTGGCCAGTTGAAAGCTCCGCCCCTCTCTTCACCCGAGTGTCCAGGACATGCGGCCGCAGATCAGATGAGACGACAACAAAGTCGATCATCGAACTGCGACCTAGGGTGTCCTGGTGCCAAGAGCACATATGGACACCCTTATGCCTGAACATGGTGTTCGTTATGGACAATCCATGACGAGCACAGAAGTCCAATAACAGAACACCACTCGGGTTCAGATCAGGGGGGCCGTTCCTCCCAACCACACCCCTCCAGGTCTCACTGTCATTGCCCACGTGAGCGTTGAAGTCCCCCAGTAGAACAAGGGAGTCCCCAGGAGGCGCACTCTCCAATACCCCCTCCAAGGACTCCAAAAAGGGTGGGTAATCTGCGCTGCCGTTTGGCGCATAGGCACAAACAACAGTCAGAGCCCGTCCCCCCACACGTAGGCGAAGGGAGGCTACCCTCTCGTTCACCGGGGTGAACCCCAACGTACAGGCACCAAGATGGGGGGCAACAAGTATGCCCACTCCTGCTCGGCGCCTCTCACCAGGGGCAACTCCAGAGTGGAAGAGTGTCCAACCCCTCTCAAGGAAACTGGTTCCAGAGCCAGAGCCATGCGTTGAGGTGAGTCCGACTATTTCTAGCCGGAACCTCTCAACCTCACACACTAGCTCAGGCTCCTTCCCCACCAGAGAGGTGACATTCCATGTCCCAATGGCCAGCTTCTGTAGCCGAGGATCAGACCGCCAGGGTCCCCGCCCTCGGCCACCACCCATCCCACATTGCACCCAACCTCTTTGGCCCCTCCCACAGGTGGTGAGCCCATGGGAAGGGGGACCCACGTCTCTTCTTCGGGCTGTGCCCGGCCGAGGGTGTTTCTAAACTTATTTGATTTATAAGTTTGCATAGTTTGGTATGAATTTCATCAGAAATCCACAAGTGCCTAGGAATGAGCGGAGTTGTTGAACGTTTTCAATGAGGAAATTAATGAATTTGTCACAAGCGAATTAAACTCGGGTTCAACGTGGTTGCGCGAGGCTCTGCAGATTTCATGGTGTTCTGGACCAGCGCTCCATGTTTTTATTTTATTTTTAGAACGTTTTATTAACATATAAACACAGAACTTCACAGCTGCTGCGACAGGACATGCAGTGGAGGCGGAGTTAAGGAAGCTGAGCTGTGAGAGCGAGGGGGAACAGAGCCATATATGGCTCTGAGGGGGAGGGACCAGAAACGTGTCTGTTAAAAAAAATTCCAAGTTCCAGCGTGTTCCAGAAATTACATATAGCAGCTTTAACGTGAGAACGAACGCAGAGCTATACTGTGAACTGTCTGTGCACAGAACGCGCGCATCGACTAAGCACTAATATCATAGAAAAACATTACTTCAAACAGCAGCACAAACATGAGCATGCATGAACAAAGCATCATGAAACAGATCAGCAGCATCATGAAACAGATCAGCAGCATCATGAAACAGATCAGCAGCATTATGAAACAGATCAGCAGCATTATGAAACAGATCAGCAGCAACATGAAACAGATCAGCAGCATCATGAAACAGATCAGCAGCATCATGAAACAGATCAGCAGCAACATGAAACAGATCAGCAGCAACATGAAACAGATCAGCAGCAACATGAAACAGATCAGCAGCAACATGAAACAGATCAGCAGCAACATGAAACAGATCAGCAGCAATGAAACAGATCAGCAGCAACATGAAACAGATCAGCAGCAACATGAAACAGATCAGCAGCAACATGAAACAGATCAGCAGCAACATGAAACAGATCAGCAGCAACATGAAACAGATCAGCAGCAACATGAAACAGATCAGCAGCATCATGAAACAGATCAGCAGCAACATGAAACAGATCAGCAGCAACATGAAACAGATCAGCAGCAACATGAAACAGATCAGCAGCAACATGAAACAGATCAGCAGCAACATGAAACAGATCAGCAGCAACATGAAACAGATCAGCAGCAACATGAAACAGATCAGCAGCAACATGAAACAGATCAGCAGCAACATGAAACAGATCAGCAGCAACATGAAACAGATCAGCAGCAACATGAAACAGATCAGCAGCAACATGAAACAGATCAGCAGCAACATGAAACAGATCAGCAGCAACATGAAACAGATCAGCAGCAACATGAAACAGATCAGCAGCAACATGAAACAGATCAGCAGCAACATGAAACAGATCAGCAGCAACATGAAACAGATCAGCAGCAACATGAAACAGATCAGCAGCAACATGAAACAGATCAGCAGCAACATGAAACAGATCAGCAGCAACATGAAACAGATCAGCAGCAACATGAAACAGATCAGCAGCAACATGAAACAGATCAGCAGCAACATGAAACAGATCAGCAGCAACATGAAACAGATCAGCAGCAACATGAAACAGATCAGCAGCAACATGAAACAGATCAGCAGCAACATGAAACAGATCAGCAGCAACATGAAACAGATCAGCAGCAACATGAAACAGATCAGCAGCAACATGAAACAGATCAGCAGCAACATGAAACAGATCAGCAGCAACATGAAACAGATCAGCAGCAACATGAAACAGATCAGCAGCAACATGAAACAGATCAGCAGCAACATGAAACAGATCAGCAGCAACATGAAACAGATCAGCAGCAACATGAAACAGATCAGCAGCAACATGAAACAGATCAGCAGCAACATGAAACAGATCAGCAGCAACATGAAACAGATCAGCAGCAACATGAAACAGATCAGCAGCAACATGAAACAGATCAGCAGCAACATGAAACAGATCAGCAGCAACATGAAACAGATCAGCAGCAACATGAAACAGATCAGCAGCAACATGAAACAGATCAGCAGCAACATGAAACAGATCAGCAGCAACATGAAACAGATCAGCAGCAACATGAAACAGATCAGCAGCAACATGAAACAGATCAGCAGCAACATGAAACAGATCAGCAGCAACATGAAACAGATCAGCAGCAACATGAAACAGATCAGCAGCAACATGAAACAGATCAGCAGCAACATGAAACAGATCAGCAGCAACATGAAACAGATCAGCAGCAACATGAAACAGATCAGCAGCAACATGAAACAGATCAGCAGCAACATGAAACAGATCAGCAGCAACATGAAACAGATCAGCAGCAACATGAAACAGATCAGCAGCAACATGAAACAGATCAGCAGCAACATGAAACAGATCAGCAGCAACATGAAACAGATCAGCAGCAACATGAAACAGATCAGCAGCAACATGAAACAGATCAGCAGCAACATGAAACAGATCAGCAGCAACATGAAACAGATCAGCAGCAACATGAAACAGATCAGCAGCAACATGAAACAGATCAGCAGCAACATGAAACAGATCAGCAGCAACATGAAACAGATCAGCAGCAACATGAAACAGATCAGCAGCAACATGAAACAGATCAGCAGCAACATGAAACAGATCAGCAGCAACATGAAACAGATCAGCAGCAACATGAAACAGATCAGCAGCAACATGAAACAGATCAGCAGCAACATGAAACAGATCAGCAGCAACATGAAACAGATCAGCAGCAACATGAAACAGATCAGCAGCAACATGAAACAGATCAGCAGCAACATGAAACAGATCAGCAGCAACATGAAACAGATCAGCAGCAACATGAAACAGATCAGCAGCAACATGAAACAGATCAGCAGCAACATGAAACAGATCAGCAGCAACATGAAACAGATCAGCAGCAACATGAAACAGATCAGCAGCAACATGAAACAGATCAGCAGCAACATGAAACAGATCAGCAGCAACATGAAACAGATCAGCAGCAACATGAAACAGATCAGCAGCAACATGAAACAGATCAGCAGCAACATGAAACAGATCAGCAGCAACATGAAACAGATCAGCAGCAACATGAAACAGATCAGCAGCAACATGAAACAGATCAGCAGCAACATGAAACAGATCAGCAGCAACATGAAACAGATCAGCAGCAACATGAAACAGATCAGCAGCAACATGAAACAGATCAGCAGCAACATGAAACAGATCAGCAGCAACATGAAACAGATCAGCAGCAACATGAAACAGATCAGCAGCAACATGAAACAGATCAGCAGCAACATGAAACAGATCAGCAGCAACATGAAACAGATCAGCAGCAACATGAAACAGATCAGCAGCAACATGAAACAGATCAGCAGCAACATGAAACAGATCAGCAGCAACATGAAACAGATCAGCAGCAACATGAAACAGATCAGCAGCAACATGAAACAGATCAGCAGCAACATGAAACAGATCAGCAGCAACATGAAACAGATCAGCAGCAACATGAAACAGATCAGCAGCAACATGAAACAGATCAGCAGCAACATGAAACAGATCAGCAGCAACATGAAACAGATCAGCAGCAACATGAAACAGATCAGCAGCAACATGAAACAGATCAGCAGCAACATGAAACAGATCAGCAGCAACATGAAACAGATCAGTAGCAACATGAAACAGATCAGCAACATGATGTGATGTTTCACAGTGATTATTCTGGTTATTTATTTATTCATGAGTCTAACAGCCTCAGGGTAGAAGCTGTTCCTCAGTCTAGTGGTTCTACACTTCATGCTCCTTTGGTGGGTGTGTTTGTTCCATCTGATGTCCACGACCATCTCCTTCATCTCCTTCATCTCCTTCATCTCCTTGATCTTCTTCACATTGATGTGAAGTTTGTTCTTCTGTTCTTCCTGCACCAGCTCTCCAGGTGTTACCTCATCTTTTTTAACCCTTCCTGAAGGATGGATGTTTATTAGAGACCTTGATTTTTTTTTTTTTTTTTTTTTTACTCCAAAAACAGAGGGGGCATTATTGTCCTCACTGCCTCGTTGTATTTATTTAAAAAAATGAAACGTTTCTAATCTTATTTGATTCATAATTTTTCATCAAAACTGTTTTTATCTCCTCTTTCCCCTGAATTCAAATAACATTCTTAAAATTAAAATAAAAAACTTTTGAAGCAAACTTAACAAAAAAAGTATTTTTTTATGTTCAAACCATTAACTTGCTGGTTTATAAAAAATGTCAGCTTTTCTCTAAACATGTTACAAACAAACAAACAAACAAACAAACAAACAAACAAACAAACAAACAAACCTATCCAATTCATTTACATTTCATAAATTAAACCTGCTGTTCAGAGGATACACAACATCTCCACATGCCTTCTGGAGACAACTGTTTATTCTGGACTCAGTGACCCATAGGACCCTTGCAGACCACACCCTGCAGACCACACCCTGCAGACCACACCCTGCAGACCACACCCTGCAGACCACACCCTGCAGACCACACCCTGCAGACCACACCCCTGCAGACCACACCCTGCAGACCACACCCTGCAGACCACACCCTGTAGACTGCACTGTGCTTCCTTCAGCCCCACCAGATGATGGAACCATGTTGTTTTAACTCTTGGCTGTAGAGCAGCATGGTCTTTGGACAGCAGCAGGGTGGGACTTGGTGTGACCACAGAGACTCTTTCTATCATCTGAACTCGTTCTGTCCCTCTGGAGGACGTCAGCCTGAAGGTACGCCTCCCAGATGGACGTTGTTTCTCCAATGAAAGACAGTTATTGATAAAACCAGCATTTCAAATTGGAGTTAATGTGACAGTGATTAGATGTGCGCTGTGTGAAACCAAGAACTTTTCTTTCTTTCTCACCTGCTGCTTCTCCGTCTGTCCTTCTCCTGCTTGACTCTGCTGTTTCGTCTCGTTGGTTTCCTTCTCGCTGCTCACCCCTGCAGGCCCAGTAGTGTTTAGGGCCCTGTTTACACGGACACGGCAGGGGGAAACAGAGGTTTTGGGTATGTTCATTAGAGCAAAAGATTTGCGTTGACACGGGCGAATTCTGTGTTTACATGCATCCGCTCAAATCCCCCCTCCCCTCATGAATCAACTGTAGTTACCATGCTGGGCCATTAGTTGGCGCTGTGAATTTTTGCACCTTCACCTAATGCGCATGCGTGTTTTCTCAGTCTGCTGCTTTCTTTTGTGCTAAACGTTGAGCTAACACAACGTAACAAGTTACAGCTGAAATTTGGATAAGAGTCGACAGATTTGACGCCAAACGGGACCTCTTCATCTAACAGCTCCACACTAGACACTGAGTGGACCAGAACCGAGTCGACGATGTCGGACTTTAGTTTGTGATAATCAGCTGATTTACAGCAGGTAAACAACATTCTTAATAATGTTTGCTTGTGTTTACTTCGATCACACAACAACCAACTGAGTTTTTATTTATTTTCTGCGAGGTCGAGAAGCTGTCCTTCCACCAGACGGACCGGTTCTGATGGGACCAGAATGAAAACACAGCAAGAGTCCAGTTCATTAATGTAGTTACAGTTCAGTTAAAGTGTTTTTAAAAGTGTTCAGTTTAATTATCACTAGCACTTTGAGATTTTTATTAATGAAAAGTGCATTATAAATGGAATTCATTATTATTATTATTATTATTATTATTATTATTATTATTATCAGTGTTTGTGTGACATACAGTTTGTGGTGTTGAATAAATAAATAAAAAATAAACCTGGTGTCTTCATTTTCAACTTTAATAACATGCAACATGTTACGCATTGTTTAAATGATGTAACAAGTCCAGACAGCTTCATTTAGCTCAGATAACTTTATATATCTCCCACGCTAACATTAATACTGTTTATTATTGTTAAACTGTTATTATTTAGCACATATAGTGCAGCATGACGCGTGAAATGAACAACAATATTAGAACTGGATCCAGCTGTCTCTTCCAACACAGATGTTGGTCACAATAACTTCATTCAGGTGTAGAATAATTAAATATGAGACTCAAAATATTTTCCATCAGTCGTAGTTCAGAAAGCGGTGTGTGTGTGTGTGTGTGTCAGCTGCCATTGCTGTTGATAGAAATGCCGGCTGTCTGCGCGTGCGTGCATGTATGTCAAACAAAAGCTCAGCGGGAGATGTTTGTTATCAATGGGGGTCAGAGAAAACCCTCAACTCTGGAAGTGGATTCAGAAACCTTCAGATTCAAAGAGGGGGCCAGTGGTGTCGTGTAAACGATCATCAGAACCACAGAGAGAAAGGAGCGGATTCACTCTGTGTAAACGATCATCAGAACCACAGAGAGAAAGGAGTGGATTCACTCTGTGTAAACGATCATCAGAACCACAGAGAGAAAGGAGCGGATTCACTCTGTGTTTTTTCATTCATTCATTCAACCTTTATTTATACAGGCTAGCCTCGTTGAGTCACGGGACTCATTTACAAGAGGGACCTGTCTCTCACACTCACACCTAGGGTCAATTTAGAGTCACCAATCAGCCTAACAAGCATGTTTTTTGGTCTGTGGGAGGAAACCGGAGTACCCGGAGGAAACCCACGCATGCACGGGGAGAACATGCAAACTCCACCCAGAAAGGCCCCGGACCGGGATTTGAACCGGCAACCTTCTCGCTGAGAGGCAGCAGCTCTACCAGTTGTGCCACCGTGCTGCCCGTGTAAACGGTCCTGAACGGGCAGTGATCCCAGGATGTTGGTGTTTGGAGGGATCATTGAGGAGCTGTGTCCTCTGAGACTCTCTCACTGATCCTTCATGAATTCATGCTCTTTGTGGTGTTTCTTGTCGTTCTTTGCATGTTCTCTCTTGGCACCTCGCTTCTTTTCATCTTGGCCCTCTTTCTTTCTGCTTTGTTGATTATGTTCTCTCTTCTTCTCAGTTTCTCTCCTGCCCACCTCCTCTCTAATCTTCTCCAAATGCCTCCGTGTTATCAGCTGAGCACAGAGCCGTGCTGTGGGCACCCAGCAGGGTTAACCCAAAAAGAGTTGTGTTTAAAGGATGTCATGGTTCCAAAGCTGCAGCGACGTCTTTTCAAATGAACCTTAAAGAAAAGATCAGAGTCTCCTCGCTGCCATCTGCCTCTCTGGCTTGTTGTTGGAGCTTCGTCTGGCAACGTCTGCGTGACTTTGAGCTTTTCATCTGAAAGTGAACTCTTAACTCGTGCTGCTCAGTACAAGTGAAAACTTTCACTTCATTGTTGGAGCTCTGTGTCACATTTGTGCTCATGAGGCCCTTTGTAGTATGGCAAGCCCTTTTAACATGAAATCGAGTTGTCTGACTATCCATAATTAAATTGTAGATATCTAAAAATGAGTTTTGACTAGGAACAATTACATTTTTCTATGCAGAATGTTAATTTAAGATATCTATATTTACATTCTGACTAGTCAGAATAACAATTCAAGATATCTGAAATGACGTCGCCTGATTCGTCATCTGAACGGTCAAACATCCGTAATGACAATTCAAGATATCTCGAACATAATTATGACTAGTCATGACATTTTTAGATATCTTGAATTAAGAAATTACGCGTAGGACCCGTGGCTGCCACTTAGCTGTTCAAACAGATGCCTGCACAATTTTGGGTGGCTGCATGGCGCTAGCTGTTCTGGACTAAATTGTCAGTAAATGTCACAGTGTTAGCATTAGACAGTGAGGAAACTTCTCCGTTTCATCTGTTGTTTTTGTTCAGTTCCTGGTTGTTCTTGAGGGGCAAGAAAACAACTTCATCTGTCCTACCATGCTTTACTACAGCCTGCTCAAGTCTCTGTAATTAAGCCCGAGATACACTCGAGCGTCCTCACGATACGCCTATACGCAGCGTACGTACGCTGTGGCAAAAGCGTAGCCCCGCGTAGCCCCTCAGGGCACGTACGCGCAAAAGTTTTTTTTTACTACGCATACGCGATGCGCGGTGTCTGAACATAAACTTCCCCGGCGCCGGACTGTTTTGTATGTTACACAAATTAAATAAATTCCCCTTCTTTATCGCTGATCGGGCCTTTTCTTTTGTTTTTTTGCCTAAAGTCAAGTAACCGCTTCTTCCTCCGTTCACTCGATGATTGAAATGAATGAATTCAGGTCCTACCTGGGTGCGCGATGTTTTAAATATCCCTGGTGGGCTGTGTGCTGCAGGAAAAGCACTCCCTGTTATTATTTTTATTTCTGAGAGAACTTTTTACAACATATATAGTAGAAACACCGCATGAACACCGCCGCGGTCTTCAAGGCGCTACATGAGCTGGCTGTCAATCATTTCAGTAGGCGTGTCAGCAAGTAACCAATCAGCGAGCTCAGTTGAGTCCCCTCCGTGTGCAGCTGCTCATATTACAACAAGGAGAACGCGAGCGTTTGAAAGCTGATAGTTTCTGACATATGCTGAAGCATATCAGCAAAACACATGCGCACAAAATGTGCGCGTAGAGTGGCGTACCTGAGGACGCATGAGTGTATCTCGGGCTTTAGGCAGCATCTTACCTGAGAGAAGATTGGCTGGGGGAGTCCAGAGGAGCTGACTTAACATTTTTAGATTTTCCTACCTGGATTATTGAGCATCAGGAAAACATATTAATTTCTGTTTACTTAATTTCATATTTATGTTCCAGGTTGAAGACAGTTCAGTCTTGTGTTGGTTCTGGTCCACTTGTGTCTCGTACATCATCACAGCTCGTGGGTGAATTTCTGTTCTTGTGTTACATTGAACCATCATGAAATATTTTAGTTGACTGACCACTGGCTGAATATTTAAGAATCATTATTGCCTCCATTAGAATTAGTTTTTAACTTAGTGTTAATAAAATTTATATTGTATGTTGGAACAGTCTCCTGTTTACTTGTAAACAAACCCAAGTGCCTTCTCTGTGTATAAATTATGTCCTTGGGTGAAAGTCCAAAGGTGATGTTGCAGTAAGTTTATAAAATAAAAATATAATCCATATCCAAGCTTGTCACATGTATGTAAATTATTTTAGCATTTTTGTTTTGAATTATTTTAATATTCTTCAATTAAAACACACTTGAGCAGCATACTTTTTTATGTATTTAATTTGTGGATTGACTGAGTTGAATTGCAAAGAAAACAACTGTAATTTACAACATCTAGTAAAATAAATAAAAAAAGTAACTATTTAAGTTAACATTTTATAACTGTACACTATAAACTCATGGTGAACTATAGATATTTTCCCTAAATTATGCAATTTCATTTTAAAGAAATTGGCACGATTTTGTATTTTTCACGAGTAACAACTATTTACAGTATTTACAGTGATTCACACAGCTAGAGACTGAATATTAAAAATATGAAGGAACAAAAAGATGATTTTTACATTTTATGATACTGCATTGATATAAACACATTGATGAAGGTGTTGAAGTAAAACATGTCCAGTTTAGACTTCATCTGATCATCAATCAATTCTTCACACCACACCCGTTCAACAGTTATTGTTTAGTGGACCCCCTGACCATCTGAGCTGCCAGTGCTGTGGCAGCAGACTCCTCCTCTGCAAGCAACACAGAAACATCTGGCAGTAAGCCTTGGTTGTCGAAGCTGCACCCCTGCAGAACATCTGGACTGCTCCCTGGTTCTGGCCTGTATTTCATGTGACCATAGGCGTAATTTACAGGGGGGATGGGGGGGGTTTAACCCCCTCAATAATTGGATCCAGTCAATATAACCCCCCCCCCCCAAAAAAAATGGCATCATTCATTCATTTCAAGCTCCCGGATTAACTGGAGGTGTGCGCGGAGGAGGAGCGCGTTTCAGCAGGTGAGACTGCTCTCTGCGTAAAAGCTGCCGTTCTGCTCTCAGCCTCCCCCTCCTCCTCCCCACTCCAGCAGCAGCTGGGGACACGTTTTCCACACGCTTTACTGTAACTCTGCAACGGTTTGGGCTATCAGAAAAATTCAAACAGTGTTTGAAAGAAAACAAAGTGCGCCTTTTGGCTGTTTTGGGGGGTATTACGGTAATCGCCTTGAAACTGTCTGCAAGTGAACATTTAAGCATGAAGCTGAAGATGACATGCTGTCAAGTCTCCCGTTTTGGCCGGGAAACTACCGTATTTTACCCCTCTTTCCCGTCGTCATCCTGAATTATTATTTTCCCGGAAATCTCCCGTATTATAATATTATAAAAATAAAAAAAACATTCCAGTGCCTCTGTCACTAGCCTCGCGAGAACTGCCACCTGCAGTAGCCTCGGTGGCAGTTCTCGCGATGTTTATGTTTGTTTGTTTGTTTATGTTTATTAAATTTGTTCTTTTTTTTTTACAAAAGAAACAATACAAGACAATCTCATAAATGATTGTGTACAAAATGTAAAAAAATGAAAGGTAGCAGAAAGAAGAATAAATCTTATTATATCTGCCCCTTACTTCCAACAATCAGATTAAACAACAATAATCAACCATGTAAACAATAATAATCTTCAACCAACTTTTTCCAACAATCAGATTAAACAATAATAATCTTCAGCCAACAGTACAAAATGACTAACTCTTTCTAATTTTCTAACTAATACAATACACATTACGCTATTTCATATATTTTTTAACACATTTGTTTTGATCATTTTCTTAAATGTAAACATTGACTTGGCATTTTTAACTACATTCTCCAAGCCATTCCATAATCTAATTCCCTGGATTGAGGTAGAACGTCCCTTCAAACTAGTTCTGAATTGTGGTTTTACAAACAACTCTGTCCCCTTAAGATTATAACAACTTTGTCTTTTAACAAAGTGCATTTGGATATTTAAAGGTAATGCATTATTTTGAGCTCTATACATAACTGATAAAATATTATAGTCTACCAAATCATGGAACTTCAATAACTTTAGTTGATAAAATAATGTACTTGATGGATGACGGTAATGTTTTCTAGTGATAATTCTTACAGCTCTTTTCTGTAATACAAAAATAGGCTTTGTGATTGTTTTACACACATTCCCCCAAACATCAATACAATAGATTAAGTGTGGAACAATGATTGTGTTATACAACAAATACAGAGCTGTTAGTGCTGGAGCGGGAATCAACAAACCCGGAAAAACACAGAGATGAATGTAACGAGAGAGAAGGCGTCCCTGCCAAAAAAGTTAAGACTTCGTGTAAATATCTTGAAAAATGGGACAGCAAATTTACTTTCCTAAAGAAGAGTAGGGTGGGGCACAATTACGCGTTTTTTAAGATTTGTAACTGCGACTTTAGTGTCTCTCATGGGGGAAGGAACGATGTCCGTCAGCATGAAAAATCCATCAAGCACAAAGGTAGGCCTATCAGATTGTGATCACATAACTGGTTTGAAAGAGGCTGATAGGTAGTTATTTTAGATTTCTTGTAAACCTGTCTTAAAATGGACTTTGGTTGTGCTAGTGCAGGGGTCTGCAACCTGCGGTTCAGGAGCCACATGCGGCTCTTTGGTCCCTCTTTAGTGGCTCTTTCAAGCTTTGATCAAAACTAACTTTAAACTGAATTTTATTTGTTCTTATAACAACAAAAAGGGCTAGTTTTAGCAGTTTTTCCTGTCATTTCCTTTGCAAATGTGTGAATACTAGAACTAATAGAAGGAGTAAAACATAAGTTAACTTTATTTATTCGAAGTAGGATATTTAATTTTTCCACAATTAAAATAATTTAAAACATAAGTTAACTTTATTTATTCGAAGTAGGATATTTAATTTTTCCACAATTAAAATAATTTACCTAAACCTGCATAGTTCATTATTTTATTTTTTAATTGGGAAAGATCACATTATTTTTCCTTGTTTATGACAATCTGGTCTTTTTTAGTCTTAAAATGTAAAAATATCAACAAATCGTTAGATATTTTCAGCTTTACAATGGCCAGAAAACTATCCATCCATCCATCCATCCATCCATCCATCCATCCATCCATCCATCCATCCATCCATCCATCCATCCATCTTCTTCCGCTTATCCGGGGTCGGGTCGCGGGGGTAGCAGCCTAAGTAGGGAGGCCCAGACTTCCCTCTCCCCAGCCACTTGGAGCAGCTCCTCTGGGGGAATCCCAAGGCGTTCCCAGGCCAGCCGAGAAACATAGTCCCTCCAGCGCGTCCTGGGTCTTCCTCTGGGTCTCCTCCCGGTGGGACATGCCCGGAACACCTCACCAGGGAGGCGTCCAGGAGGCATCCTAACCAGATGCCCGAGCCACCTCAACTGGCTCCTCTCGATGTGGAGAAGCAGCGGCTCTACTCCGAGTCCCTCCCGGATGACTGAGCTTCTCACCCTATCTCTAAGGGAGAGTCCAGCCACCCTGCGGAGAAAACTCATTTCAGCCGCTTGTATCCGAGATCTCGTTCTTTCGGTCACAACCCAAAGCTCATGACCATAGATGAGGGTGGGAACGTAGATCGATCGGTAAATTGAGAGCTTTGCCTTTTGACTCAGCTCTCTCTTCACCACGACAGACCGGTACAGCGCCCGCTTCACTGCGGACGCTGCACCTATCCGCCTATCGATCTCACGCTCCAGTTTTCCCTCATTCGTGAACAAGATCCCGAGATACTTAAACTCCTCCACTTGGGGCAGGACCTCCTCCCCGACCCGGAGAGGGCATGCTACCCTTTTCCGGCTCAAGACCATGGCCTCGGATTTGGAGGAACTGATCCTCATCCCGGCCGCATCACACTCGGCTGCAAACCGCTCCAGTGAAAGTTGTAAATCACGAACTGATGAAGCCAGTAGGACCACATCATCTGCAAAAAACAGAGAAGCGATTCTAAGGTCACCAAAACGGATCCTCTCAACACCTTGGCTGCGCCTAGAAATTCTGTCCATAAAAGTTATGAACAGAATCGGTGACAAAGGGCAACCTTGGCGGAGTCCAACTCTCACTGGAAACGAGCCTGACTTACTGCCGGCAATGCGGACCAAGCTCTGACACCGGTCGTACAGGGACCTAACAGCCCTTATCAAAGGGCCTGGTACCCCATACTCCCGGAGTACCCCCCACAGAACCCCCCGAGGGACGCGGTCGAATGCCTTCTCCAAGTCCACAAAACACATGTAAACTGGTTGGGCAAACTCCCACGCACCCTCCAGGACCCTGTTGAGGGTGTAGAGCTGGTCCAGTGTTCCACGACCAGGACGAAAACCACACTGCTCCTCCTGAATCCGAGGTTCGACTATCCGACGGACCCTCCTCTCCAGAACCCCTGAATAGACCTTACCAGGGAGGCTTAAGAGTGTGATCCCCCTATAGTTGGAACACACCCTACGGTCCCCCTTTTTAAATAGGGGAACCACCACCCCAGTCTGCCAATCCAAGGGAACTGCCCCCGATGTCCACGCGATATTGCAGAGTCGCGTAAGCCAACACAACCCTACAACATCCAGAGCCCTAAGGAACTCCGGGCGAATCTCATCCACCCCCGGAGCCTTGCCACCGCGGAGCTTTTTAACCACCTCGGCGACCTCAGCACCAGAGATCGGAGAACCCGACCCAAAGTCCCCAGGCTCTGCTTCCTCAGTGGAAGACGTGCCAGTAGGATTGAGGAGGTCTTCGAAGTATTCCGCCCACCGACTCACAACATCCCGAGTTGAGGTCAGCAGCACGCCACCTCCACCATAAATGGTGTTGGTCTCGTACCTCTTTCCCCCCCTGAGACGCCGGATGGTGGACCAGAATCGCCTCGAAGCCGTACGGAAGTCATTCTCCATGGCCTCTCCGAACTCCTCCCACGCCCGAGTTTTTGCCTCAGCAACCACCCGAGCCGCATGCCGCTTGGACTGCCGGTACCTATCAGCTGCTTCCGGGGTCCCACAAGCCAAAAAGGCCCAATAGGACTCCTTCTTCAGCCTGACAGCATCCCTCACTGCCGGTGTCCACCACCGGGTTCGAGGGTTGCCACCACGACAGGCACCAACAACCTTGCGGCCACAGCTCCGATAAGCTGCCTCGACAATAGAGGCGCGGAACACGGCCCACTCGGACTCCATGTCCCCCGCCTCCCTCGGAACGTGTTCAAAGCTCTCCCGGAGGTGGGAGTTAAAGCTCCGTCTTACGGGAGACTCTGCCAGACGTTCCCAGCAGACCCTCACAATACGTTTGGGTCTGCCAGGTCTGACCGGCATCCTCCCCCACCATCGGAGCCAACTCACCACCAGGTAGTGGTCAGTTGACAGCTCCGCCCCTCTCTTCACCCGAGTGTCCAAGACATGCGGCCGCAGATCAGATGAGACGACAACAAAGTCGATCATCGAACTGCGACCTAGGGTGTCCTGGTGCCAAGAGCACATATGTACACCCTTATGCCTGAACATGGTGTTCGTTATGGACAATCCATGACGAGCACAGAAGTCCAATAACAGAACACCACTCTGGTTCAGATCAGGGGGGCCGTTCCTCCCAACCACACCCCTCCAGGTCTCACTGTCATTGCCCACGTGAGCGTTGAAGTCCCCCAGTAGAACAAGGGAGTCCCCAGGAGGCGCACTCTCCAATACCCCCTCCAAGGACTCCAAAAAGGGTGGGTAGTCTGAGCTGCCGTTTGGTGCATAGGCACAAACAACAGTCAGAGCCCGTCCCCCCACACGTAGGCGAAGGGAGGCTACCCTCTCGTTCACCGGGGTGAACCCCAACGTACAGGCACCAAGATGGGGGGCAACCAGTATGCCCACTCCTGCTCGGCGCCTCTCACCAGGGGCAACTCCAGAGTGGAAGAGTGTCCAACCCCTCTCAAGGAAACTGGTTCCAGAGCCAGAGCCATGCGTTGAGGTGAGTCCGACTATTTCTAGTCGGAAACTCTCAACCTCACACACTAGCTCAGGCTCCTTCCCCACCAGAGAGGTGACATTCCATGTCCCAATGGCCAGCTTCTGTAGCCGAGGATCAGACCGCCAGGGTCCCCGCCCTCGGCCACCACCCATCTCACATTGCACCCGACCCCTTTGGCCCCTCCCACAGGTGGTGAGCCCATGGGAAGGGGGACCCACGTCTCCTCTTCGGGCTGTGCCCGGCCGGGCTCCATGGGTAAAAGCCCGGCCACCAGGCGCTCGCCAGCGTGCCCCACCTCCGGGCCTGGCTCCAGAGTGGGGCCCCGGTGACCCGCGTCCGGGCGAGGGAAAACTACAGGTCAGAAAATTGTCCTCTAACAAACTTAAAGTGGTCTGTGGGCCACCAGTTGAGAATCCCAGTTGTAGCAGGTGTTGTGGCTCCGGAAACGTTTAATTTAGTGAACAAAGGGGCAGAAATGGCTCTTTTGATCATAAAGGTTGCAGATCCCTGGGCTAGTGGGATGGCTCGGCGTACCCGGCAGAAAATTTCCTTTATTTTTAAATCCAAAACTTGACAGGTATGATGCAGGGTTTTACTCTGCTCTTGTCATATTATGGCTGTATTTGAATCATTTGTTGTAATTTTTCCTAGTTAAACTGTAGTGAACCAGGTAAATACACACTCTTTGAAAATTGTGAAATTGAGGTATGTTATATAATAAATCTTAAAAATGTAAAATATGTGTTATGGCTGAAAAAAATGCAGAAAAATAGTGAGTTTTTTTCTTACTTGTTGAACCTATGTGGAACAAAAAAGGAGCAGAATAAATACAGAGAAAACAGGAAAGTTAAGTAAATTAAATCACAGTAAAAGCATTACAATATATTTTAACCCTAAAATATCCTGAATCATAAAAAAAGTTATTTATTTGATAAATAAATAGGTAGAGAGCATAACCCCCCCAATGTTAGACCTAAAGTTACGCCCTTGCATGTGACACTTGCAGAGACTGAAGATGCAGTTGACTGAGTGTGGGCACAAAACACATGTTGGGAAGACTATACATCATCGAAGGAAGAGCAGGGAAGTCTGGAGCCATGTGGTGCAGAATGATGCTACACAGGACTTCTCAGTTGGGCACTGGTAAGACACCAGTCCACCCTGTGGCACAGGCCCACATCTGGATGGTACCAGCTCCAAATGTTGATTGTTCAAGGAAAATCTACTGTTGCTGTTGTCATCATTCTTTGTTGAAAACAGGTCTCTCTTGTAAATGAGTCCTCGTGGCTCAATGAGATTAACCTGATGAAATAAAGTTGAATGAATGAATGACAGACCATCTAGGACAGGAGCGATAAATGTTTGAGACTCCAGTCGGTGTAGTTTTCCTCCTGATGTCAGGATCTGGACGTGGTCCTACAAACACACGAGTGACATCATCACAATAAGTTTTGACAAAAGAAACAGACATAAAAACATTAACTCAGGTTATACCTGTGTAAAGCGTGGAGTGCAGACATGTTTTCCCCACAGTTCTGGGCTTTCGCACCACCAGGTTCAGGATGGATCACCTTACAACATAAAAATATGTCAAATGAACTTTAAAATAAATAAATGTAAAGGGACAGGTGAGCAATTTGGTAGGACACTGTGGGACACATTTGTGAGAGTTAAGATTTTTACTTAACTTGCAAATACTACTGTGGTTGAGCCTGCATTTTTCATTACCTACAAAAAAAAAACTTATTCCAAACAAGTTGGGAGAGAAAAATATGTTTGACACAAGTAATGTTGAGATTATGACAAATTTTACATGGCACTAATAATATACAGGTGGGAAAGTTATTACAATTATTGTTATTATGAGAATAATAATCATCATATACTAAATGATGAACACGAGCGTTGTGTTGGACAGACCTGACATTACAAATAATAATATTTCCGCCAAAATGCTGCGTAAATCTGTGACGTTTTGACTAGTCAAAATAATAATTCTAGATATCGTCAACGTCATTCTGACTAGTCAAAATGTTAATTCAAGATATCTTAAATAGAAAAGCCGTCTACATGAAAAAATATTCACGATATCTGGAATTCATTTAAAGATATCTTAAAAGGAATTTTGACTAGTCATATGTACAGTTCTAAATTAGTTTTGTCTAGTCGTCATTTGCTTTCAAGATATCTGCAATTTAATTTGCACTAGTCAAATCCTTATTTGTGATATCTAAAAATACATTTAAGATATCTTGAATAATGATGTAATTTAATATATCTTGAATTGAAGCCTCCATTCAACTCTATGGTAAATAATAATAATAATAATAATGTCTTTTCCTGTCATCTGTGTATGTTTCCCATACACAGACAAAATTCGTCTCTGCATTTAACCCAATCACCACCAGGTGGTGCAGTGAGCAGCCAGAGGGCGCTCGGGGAGCTGGAGAATTAGATGTGCACTCATAAGCCGTTTACGCATTGGCCAGCCCTCAATGGCCCAGGCCGCCCCTGGGTGGCTCTGGGCCACCCGCGTTCATTACGCATTTGCCGCAGAGCCGCCTTGAAGTGGGTGGGCAGTTCTCTGGAAGTGGGTGGGGTGCTCTCTTCACGTGGGTGGAGTGTTCGTGTTTTAAGAGAGGAGACTCCGCTAAAAAAAAATTGTTAGCTGGATATATATATATATTAGTGTTTCTGAGTTAAATTTTTGTTAATAACTGATCACAAATCAGCTTATGTTACAACGTAAATAACACGAAGCGCACACCCATTTCCGCCTTTCAGCGCGACCTGAATGTCATTAAACAATAACTAATATTGTCTAACTGTTGCGCGCAGCCAGGGTTTTAAAATATAACGAATAATCTCTAACTTCTACGTGCAGCTAAAATGTTAAGAGGAGTGATTCCTATATGGGTAAGGTGGACACCTGAAAATCCAGTCCGCTGGTATAGCTCAAAGAGTTAATGCATTGTCGTTTTGACCCGGCGAAGCGGGTTCGCTTCCCGCCTGGGACAAAGTTATTTTACTTTTTTTTTCT
>JBBPBX010020219.1:8056-43598 GCA_038048925.1 Garcialebias charrua | reverse complement strand
CTCAAGGCCTCGAGTGTTTCTTGCGGGTTGGCAGCTCGTATGATCCTCCGCAGTGACCAGCGTAGCTCGGGGCCCGCAGAGCACGCAAGGCCAGAGCCTGAGCCCCGGGTCGGCAGAATGGAGGATCTTGCGCGATGATTGACGGAGCTCGGAGCCAGGGACATGACGCCCTGCCCGGTCTGAGTGGGCTCCGAGGCTCCGGTGAAGAGGACAGGTGGGAGTCGGGGACCAGCGGAGCAACATCTAGCTTGCTCTGAATTTTGTCGTCAGCCACCAAGTACATAAAGCACCTGCAGTTCAGCATTAGACCACAGTGTTGTCATTATTGTTTTTAAAATCTTTAAAATAAATCCAGTCGCTCCTCGGTTTGGAGCTATTGAAAATGGCAGATCTTGTTGCTGTGAAAAGTTTCTCAGCAGCCATTACTGCACCCCCTGACCAATCAATTACAGACAGTGTTCTGAAGTCATGTTTTGGTGCCGGTTCAGTCCGCTTGGAGCCCCAGAGAAATGGGTACTGAAAAAAAGGGACCAGTTCTACAAACCGTTATAGTGGAAATGACATAGAACTGTGCTGAGTCGAGTCGAACTGTTCTGTACTGTTACTAATGGGAAAGTGGCAATGCACTATCGGTTGGTTTTCTAATTACCTTGCAGATTGGAGAAAATGTGTTCCAACACAATGGTACTTCTTCCAGTTACTTAATTGTAAACAATGGTGTACCTCAAGGCTCAGTCTTAGGTCCCAACCTCTTCACAATCTACGTAAGTAACATACAGGTCAGATCATTCCCGGTGCATCCTTACATTTCTTTGCCGACAATACAGTTGTTTACTGTCAAGCTAAATCAGTTGCTAAGGTTTTCCAGCTTTTACAGTCTACATTCGACATCATCCAGTCAGATTTGTTCCACCTCAAGTTGGTGCTAAATGCTAATGAAACCACAGGGATGTTGTTTTCAAACGGGAAGTCAGTCCCAGCAGTCCGTTCTCCTATCTTATCCACAAATGGTGTACAAATACTTGAGAATCTTGGTCGATGCACATATCTCTTTTAAGCAAAAAACTTGGTAAAGAAATTGAAATTAAAATTGGGTTTCTTTTTCAGAAATAGATCTTGTTTAATTGTGAACGTGTATAAATAAAGGTTAAATGAATGAATGAATGTTTAAAGGTATTGTGACATGATGTTGGAAATTTGCATATGTCACAACATATATATCTTATATCATTCAGCTCTGTTTGTTTTTGCAAAATAAATTATAAATATATTAAAATTTCATTCCAAGTTATGGTAATTTTTTCTCTGGGACACGCCCCTAAAAATCTGCGCACTTCCGCAAAACGTCATCGTGACGTACATGTGGGCATAAGGCAGAGCCTTGCCCGTTTGTCTGGTGTTTTAACTGCTTGCCATACAGATTCTTTTTCTGAAAGATCGCCTCTTTTTTTGTGTAACTTGAAAAATGCCGTCACGTTGTAGCACATTTGGGTGTTCTAATATCAGCAGTGAACAAGTGAGCATTCACAAATTCCCAAAAGATGAGAAACTTCACCTATAATGGACAAGTACAGAGAAGAGGGACCTATGGTGTCCTACCAAAGAGTTGTATGTCTGCAGCGACCATCTTACTGCCGATCAGGTAACATCTGTAATTTTTTTAATTAAGGGAGGGTTTATTAATGAGAGTTTTGGATGATTTACTGTCTTAAAATGATAGATCTCAAATGCGATCGGGACTCTGTTAGCTTAGCCCAAGAACAAAGAAGCCACATCATGAAGCTATCCTCACTTAGCTACTGTTTATGAAATAAACCATGTCTAAATCACTTTTCAATTGATCGAGTGTCCAATAACTGTATTTGATGAATAATAACCCTTTGATTGCTTTAATACATTCATGTACTAACAATAGGTTGTGTTTGTTCGACATGCTCCGCCATTATTATTTACATGCGCGTTGAGCAGCGGCTTCCCACGGGTACGTCACAATGACGTTTTGCGGAAGTGCGCTGATTTTTAGGGGCATGTCCCAGAGAAAAAACTACCATAACTTGGAATGAAATTTTAATATATTTATAATTTATTTTGCAAAAACGAACAGAGCTGAATGATATAAGATATATATGTTGTGACAAATGTGCAAATTTCCAACATCATGTCACAATACCTTTAAATTTCCTTAATGATCCATAGATCAGCCTAACGTCTGAAAATAATTGAGTGCAGGACTGAATTGTGTGTATAGATCAACTATCATCCAAAGTTATTTAAAAGATTTGACTATTAAAGAACAAACACAAACAATAGTGAATCTTTATGCTTATAGACAACCTCAAATTCTAAACGCTGTAAAACTAAAACACCACACCAACGTTCTATCCACTGTTCTAAAACAACCATCTTCATGAGATACTGACAAAAATTGTAGCAGCTGAAAAACACTATGTGAAATCATCAACGACCTTTTCTTTGCCAAACAAATCAGTCAGTTTTATGTTGTAGCCGCATGTTTTGAGGCAGGTGCTGGTGTGATGGGTTAGCTGTTGCAGAGCCTTAATGAGGTGTGCTGTTAAAAAAAAAACAAAGATAGAGAGAAACTGAGAAGATGTGATGATTTAGAGAGGAGGAAGAGGAAGAGAGGTCTGGCTGTGCGCTCAAAGACGAGAGAACAAACCCCTCAAAGTCATTCAGCTAATCCATCTCGACAACACTGAAGCCTCATCATATCGACCCCTCCCTAAGCTGCACACATTTCACTCCTCTCCTGACAGGCCCTCTCCTTCTCCTCCTCCTCCTTCCTCCTCCACCAGCAGCTCCTCTGAAGGAGGGAGGGATGAAACGAGGAGACTGAGAGGAAGGTCAGGCAGGGTAAAGAAGGGAAGAACAGCTGATGTTCACCCGGCGGCGTGGACTCACCCCAACATCACCTGACTACAACAATAACCGGGAACCTCCCGCAGCTGATGGCTTCACTAACTGACCACCCACAACTCGTGTTTTCACCTCAGAGACAGAAAAGACGAGGAGTCTTTAAAGATGGCAGCTCTCCAGCTGCACTGAGATGTATAACTAGAGACAAAACCAGAACCTGGATGTTGAAGCCACAAAGGACGAGAGCCCCCTAGTGGTTAGCTGCAATATAATTGTTAAGTCTGCGTTATTTTTTTTTGTTTGTTTGTTTTTCATTGAACCTTTATTTATACAGGTTAATCCCATTGAGCCTCGGGGACTCATTTACAAGAGAGACCTGATTTTAACAAACAGTGATGACAACATTGAATAACAATGACAACAATAAACAGACAAGAAATGAAAATGAGTGAAAATTAAATGGCATTAAAAAATGTAACAAAAAAACAGCTAGGTTGTAAGGTGGTGTAGAAAACTATAAACAGGAACATGTCTGTATTGGTTCTTGCCATGAACTTAGCAGATGTTTGAAGCCACTGAGCGGTCAAGGTCGAGACCCTCAGATCTTTTTGCAAGATATTCCAGGAGCGGAGTAGGAGAAGGCCCTTTTGCCTAGTTCTGACTTCACTGAGGGAACACTGCAGGTAATAATGTCCTGAGAGTGCACGCTGTAGCTGCACTCACGCAGAGACATGTAGGAGGAGATATATGAAGACAATATACCAAGAAGAGATTTAAAGATGAAAATGTACCAGTGGGGGAGTCTGCGTGAAGTTAATGATGACCAGTTAACCAGTGAATACAGGGTGCAGTGGTGAGTACGGATTACAGACAGTAATGAATCTTAGTGCACCATGACACACAGCATCCAACATCTGCAGAGTGCTTGTAGGAGCGTTCATATCAATTTTGTCACCGTAGTCAATGGAGTAATATACAATACAATACAATACAATACGACTTTATTTATAAAGCACTTTAAAACAACACTGTTGGCCAAAGTGCTGTACACTAACACGAACAAGCATAAAACTATCAACTCAAAAAATACCATAAAGTGATGAACTACCAGATCAAGACAGCAAACAGTAAAAACTATAGAACAAATAACTTAAAAACAATAAAACCAACATTTCAAGCTGTGTTAAACGCCAAAGAGAAAAAATGTGTCTTCAGAGCAGATTTAAAAACAGGAAGTGCATCAGTTTGTCTGACGTGCAAAGGCAGCTCGTTCCGCAGTTTAGGGGCAGCAACTGAGAATGCTCGGTCACCTCTCAGCCTCCTGTTGGACTTTGGGACAACCAACAGCAGCTGATCTGCTGACCTCAGAGAGCGTGAGGGAATGTACGGCTGGAGAAGGTCGGACAGATACTGTGGGCGAGACCATGAAGACATTTAAAAGAACTTTAAAATTAATCTGGAAATGAACTGGGAGCCAGTGTAGGGATTTTAAGACAGGGGTAATGTGTTCTCATTTCCTGGTACAAGTTAAAAGGCGAGCAGCAGCGTTCTGAACCAGTTGAAGTCGAGTCAGTAATGACTGGCTCAGACGTAAAGTGAATTGCAATAGTCCAGACGAGTTGTGATGAAAGCATGGATTAAAATCTCAAAATGATGTTGTGACAGGAATGGTTTCACCTTGGCCAGTTGTCTCAAGTGATAGAAGCTGGACTTGACCACAGATTTAATCTGAGCATCTAGTTTAAAATCACTGTCCAGCCTTACACCCAGGTTAGTTGCTGTCCTAGTCAGATGTTGTGATACAGGACCCAAATCAGCATGAATAATTTTGGAACCCTCATTAGGCTTAAATAACAGGACCTCAGTCTTTTTCTCATTAAAATGTAAAAAGTTGTGCGACATCCATGCTCTGACTTCAGCCATATAATCCAGAAGTTGGTTCAGGGAGTAATGTTTACCTTGTTTCAGTGGAACATAAATTTGGCTGTCGTCGGCGTAAAAATGAAAAGAAATGCCATGTTTCCGGAGAATATATCCCAGAGGTAGTAAATACAGGGAAAACAGAAGGGTGCCAAGTATAGATCCCTGAGGTACTCCACATGTGAGAGGTGCTACAGAGGACTCCACAGAACCAGAGCGCACACAAAAGCTTCTCTCTGTTAAATAGGATCTAAACCTGTATTGATCTTGATTTTGTACATCTACCTTGTGGTGTTTTGCTAGTTTTGATACTTTGCATTTCACTTTCTATTTCTCTCCTACGTTTTTATTTTTATTTTTTTCTGTTGTTTGTTGTTTAAGTAAATTCTACCATTGCTGTTCATCATTCTTTAGTTTGTAGCAGGTCGCTTTTGTAAATGAGCCCTCGAGGCTCAATGAGATTTACCTGACTAAATAAAGGTTGAATGAATGAAAAACCACTGTAGGGCAGGACCCTGAATGCCCACCCAGTTCACCAGACGAGACAGGAGGATGTGGTGGTCCACTGTGTCGAAGGCAGCGGTTAGGTCCAGCAGCATCAAAACTACACAGTGACCAGAGTCTGTGGCTAAGAGAATGTCATTGCAAACCTTCAACAGTGCTGACTCGGTACTGTGGCGAGTTTTAAAACCAAAGTATAGTTAGCTAAAGTATCAAAATGCTAGCTGACAACTAAAGTAGTAAAACTTAAGCTAGAAGCACCAAAATGTTATGTAAAACTTTAAATTGGTTAATGTGTACTGTAGTTGAAACCATCCAAAGATTAGCTGAAAGTAACAAAAGGTTAGCTAAAATAGCAAAACTAGCTAAAATCTAAAGAAGCCAAAGACTAGCTAAAGTATCAAAATGCTAATGCTAAGTAACATGAAAACTACAGTGTGAATGCTGATCCAGCATTGTGGATGCACATCCAGTGATCTGTGAGAGCTAACACATACTCCAAGGGTACGCATCGGTCCACTGCTTCATGAGATATTTTGCTAACAGACAAACCAACAGAAACCGAGGCAAAAACATCAACATTCGCCTTTCACCGTTGAGCGATAAATAAAAGTCTGGTCGTATTGGAAGTAAAAAATATCTGAAACAACTCTCTTTTCTCCCTCTCCTTGTACGATCTCTTCTTCTTCCTCTGGCTGCTGCTGCCTTCCACCTCCCCGCCTGTCTCTCAGTGTGTGATTGATGTCGCGAGGTAGCATTAACACTTCTCATGCTGCTCGTACATGGGAGGAGGAGGAGGTGCTGGCGTAATGTACATGAAGAATTGATTACCTTGCTGCTGCTGGCTGATGACTTCTCTAAAGATGGCTCCTTGGGAATCGATAACCACTGCTCCTTCTCTGTCACCTGTAAACCCCCCCCCCCCATCTAAACTTCCCTACTCCTGAACAGAGACAGGCGAGCTCATGCAGCAATTAGGAAGAAAAACTGCATTTGCATATGGAAAAATAATTAAAACAAACAAAGTGATGCTGGGACCCCCTGGAGAGAGGAGGAAGCGGGAGGAGGAAGTGAATAATGTGAGCTTGGAGAGAGGTTTAATTGCTCCACGTTGAGGTTGTGCCATTTATCTTCGACTCAGCGGCTCTGCTGCCGTTTCATTTGTCACCTCAGAACAGACGAGAGTTTATGTAGGTGTTCTCGGGGTTTCTGTTTTCAAGGCAGCCTCCTGTGAAACGCGTGCTTTCGGAGGACGGCGTGGAAAGATGACTCGGAGCTCTCCAAAGTTAACCTCATCCTTTCCCTTTTGCTCGCGCACACTTTGTATCTCCGGTTTATTGGTCTATAAAGAGCTGTTGCATGAAAGGGTCCAGTTTTCAGAGAGATGTTCTGCTCTTTTGCTGTCTGTCTCTTTCAGAAGCAGTCATTATGCTCCAGGAGCTTCCACGCTCCTCTTTAATGTGTGTGTGCGCGCATGAGTACAAAGTGTGTGTTTCCCGATCTTTGTCTGCGCTGAGCTTTTTGAGCGGACTCCCCGCTGACGCTGCGGGGTATGAGTCACGCGTCGAGGCCCGTCCGCTACGTTAGCGCCGCGGCGGCTAAAAACTCCATTTTCAGCAGAGTGTTTGAAGCCAAAGGATGAAAGAGTGCACTCGCACTTCACTCTTTCTCTCCTCTGATGGACAACTCAGTGGCCAGCCACTTCTTTAATTAAAGGCAAAGTATGCTGTCCCCCCCACCCCCTTTTCACATGAAAGAGTATTGACCCTGAAGGCGCTATGGGCCGATAAGGACAATATGAGTGTCACTGAACTCACTTTGGGTCTTTCAAGACAGAGTGTGTGTGTCTACTGTAGGCACTGGTGTGTTTAACTGTAGTAAGAGGCAACGTCTCATGAGGTCTTTACCAAACTGGATGCTAAAGCAGGAAACTGACTGATTCCTATGAATCCAGTGAAAATTCTGCAGTTGGGTTTTTATGTTGAGAACTTTTTGACAGCAATTCATCGTACAATTTGCTTTCTGAAAGTAAATGCTGAGAATAAAGTATTGTTTTTCAATTTTACACCACCTGTTGTGAAATGATGAATCAAATCACCTTTGATGGAATGGTATCTGTATCCTTCTAAACCAAATTTATGAACAAACGCCTTGCGCAATCTGTTTGCAGTTCTAAGTAGAGTGGTGATTGGAGCAGACCTGAATGGACATGTTGGTGAAGGAAACCGAGGGGATGCGGAAGTGATGTTTGGTGTCAAGGAAAGAAACCAGGAAAGACAGATGATGGTGGATTTTGCCAAGAGAATGGAAATGGATGTAGTCAAAACTTATTTCCAAAAGAGGGAGGAACATAGAGTGACCTATAAGAGTGGAGGAAGGAGTACACAGGTCGACTACATTCTGTGTAGAAGAGGAAACCTGAGGGAGATTGGAGACTGTAAGGTTGTGGCAGGGGAGAGCGTGGCCAGACAGCATCGGATGGTTGTGTGTAGAATGACTGTTGTTGTGAAGAAGAGAAAAAGAGTAAAACCAGAGAAGAAGACCAAATGGTGGAAGATGAAGAAGGAAGAATGTTGTGAGAAATTCAGAGACGAGCTGTTAAAGGCTCTGGGTGGTAAGAAAGAGCTTCCAAGTGACTGGGCTACTACAGCAACAGTAATTAGAGAGACAGGTAGGAAGGTACTTGGTGTGTCATCTGGACAGAGAATGGATGATAAGGAAACCTGGTGGTGGAATAGTGAAGTGCAGGACACCATTCAAAGAAAGAGGCTAGCCAAGAAGAAATATGACAGTGAGAGGACTGAAGAGAAGAGACAGAAGTGTAAAGCCCGAGATACACTGAAGCAGACTCCGTATACGCGCGTATACGGACGTATACGCGCGTATACGGAGCCGCTGCTACACTCGGCTTTCGTTCTCGCGTAGATTCTCGTGTTTTCGCTCCAAATTCTAACGTCATTTCCTCCGTACCGTCACTTCCGATCGTCACTTCCGCTAGTTTTTCGCTCCAAACGCTCGCGTTCTCCTTGTTGTAATATGAGCAGCTGAGCACGGAGTGCTTTTCCTGCAGCCCACAGCCCACCACAGCCCACCAGGGAATATATAAAACATCGCGCACCCAGGTAGGACCTGAATTCATTCATTTCATTCATCGAGTGAACGGAGGAAGAAGCGGTTACTTGACTTTAGGCAAAAAAACAAAAGAAAAGGCCCGATCAGCGATAAAAAAGAGGAATTTATTTCATTTGTGTAACATACAAAACAGTCCGGCGCCGGGGAAGTTTAGATCAGACACCGCGCATCGCGTATGCGAATCGCGTATGCGTAGTAAAAAAATACTTTTGCGCGTACTTGCCCTGAGGGGCTACGCGGGGCTACGCTGCGTACGGGGCGTACGTACGCTGCGTATTGGCGTATCGTGAGGACGCTCGAGTGTATCTCGCCCTTAAGGGATGCATTGTTGAGAAAAAAGGGAGGTAGTGGCAAAGCAGAAGGCTTATGATGAGTTGTATGGAAGGGTGGACACTAAAATAGGCTAGAAGTATGTGTACTGACTGGAAAGACAGAGGGATCAGGTTGGAAAGGATGTGCAGCTGTTTAGGTTTGTTAAGTATGAGAATTGTAATGTTCTAACAAGTGAGGAGTGAGGAGAAAATGGAAGGAGTACTTTGAGGAGCTAATGAATGAAGAGAATGAAAGAGAAAGAAGAGTGGAGGTCATAGAAACTGTGGACGAGGATGTAGGAAAGATTAATGAGAGTGAAGTGTGGAAAGCTCCGAAAAGTATGAAGAAGAGGAAGGCAGTAGAACCTGCTGACATACAGTATGGTTTATTGCCAAGAAAGAGCACCACAGATGCCATATTTGCTTTGAGAATGCTGATGGAGAAGTACAGAGAGAGTCAGAAAGAACGCTATTGTGTCTTTGTGGATTTAGAAAAAGCATATGACAGGGTGCCACGAGAGGAGGCGTGGTATTGCATGAGGAAATCTGTAGTGGCAGAGAAGTATGTTAGACTGGTTCAGGACAAGCCTGGTTAAAACCAGACCCTTGTCCTTCACTTCGCTTTGTACTAGGGTCTGGGACTTGTCCCATAGACAACGATTTCTCCGGTCGATTTTTGACCGGACCAATCAGAGAAAAGACGGCGGATTACCGGACCAATCAGAGAACAGAAGGCGGAGTTTTGAACGACGTCGACTGACGTCGTCAGTTAAAATGGCTGCCGCCACGAAGGAATTTTCATGAAAACAAGGTAAAAAACTATTATTTCTTTGCTGAGAAAAAATATATTTCATAGCTGACGTTATATCAGAAGTGTTCCTGAGCTTAACAGTTCCTAAATCAATTCACGAAATGGTCAAATCTGCTGGATTTAAATTGTTTCGGTTTGACATTTTCCAAACAGCCTCGGGTGCGCTACGAAAATAAATGATAAAAAATCGAATTTTATCTCAAATGTTTCATCTAGGCCAACAGTCAGTAAATTAGAGCCATATAATTACACACTGGTAGCAGAAAAAATATCCACCGAGTGGTTTCTGAGCTATTTATCTGCAGCCTGGACCTCGCCAGGCTAAACTAACAAAACTCCGTCTTCTGTTCTCTGATTGGTCCGGTCAAAAATCGACCGGAGAAATCGTTGTCTATGGGACAAGTCCCAGACCCTAGTACAAAGCGAAGTGAAGGACAAGGGTCTGGTTTTAACCAGGCTAGTTCAGGACATGAATGAGGACAGCAGTACAGTGGTGAGATGTGCTGTAGGAGTGACAGATAGCTTCAAGGTGGAGGTGGGCGTGCATCAAGGATCATCTCTGAGCCCCTTCTTGTTTGCACTGTTGATGGACCGACTAAGAGATGGGGTCAGGCAGGAATCCCCGTGCACTATGATGTTTGCAGATGACTTTGTGATCTGTGGTGAGAACAGGGAACAGGTGGAAGAGAACTTGAAGATGTGGAGGATGCACTTGAAAGAAGAGGAATGAAAGTCACCCGTAGTAAGACAGAGTACGTGTGTGTATAAAGAAAGTCCAGGCAGGATGGAGTGGCTGGAGAAAAGTTTCAGGAGTAGTCTTTAACAAAAGGGTGGCAGCAAAGATCAAAGAAAAAGTTTACAAGTCAGTGGAGAGCTTAATAATCTTAAAATGATCTTTGTCTAAAACTTGAGTCTGAAAAGTTGAAGCTGATGTGAATTCCTTCAAGGAACAATATGCCTTAATTACCTGTTTAGTTCTAAACTTGTGAGTTACAAGCATCTCTTGTTACAGAGCCACCCAATTTTTGTGTTTTTGGATTTACTTTCCTTCTGCACATTTTTCTTTGTCGAGGTGTTCAGTTTTAATTGGGCAAATGCAGCTAAAAACGTGGAGAAAATATAAAACGACATGCCTCGGGTATTAATTCAGCCCCTAAAACAGTCTCTGGAACAACAAAAGAAGAAAGTGTGCAACTTTTTTTTTTAAAGCTCAGACATAAATATACATACATAAAATTAAGTGTTCCTGCTTTCCTGCATGTATACTATCTTTGCATACCTTCGTTTCGCAGCTCGACAACAAAACAGCTGATTTAAGCCGTCATTAAACCCAATACGCGTAAGAGTGAGCTTGCATCTTTTTTTTCCCGATATTCGTACTCTGCATTAGCATTCAGCCACAGCAGCCTGATTTGCCCTCTGTAAGGAACTCAACATCATCCGAGCTGGCTGTAGCTGCGGGCGAAAACAACAAGGCTTTAAAAACACGCTGTCGAAGAAGAAACGCTTTCAGTCTATCAGAGCTCATTCTAATCGTGTGTTTCCTGTTTTTTGTTTTGTTTTGTTTTATGCTATGTGTGTATGTGTGTGTGTATAAATCCCTTGCTGTTTGTAAGCTACTGCTGGGTGCTCCAAGTGTCTTCTTTTCGTGATATGAGGCACCCATGGATCCTCAGAAGCCTGCATTACCGGTTAATGCACCTCTGAAGAGAGCTTCTGCACTTAAGACAATTCTACCACAAATGGGTGTGTAAGTGTGTGTGTGTGTGCGCTTGAGTGTGAAAAACAAAGAAAAAGGGGTGAGCGAACAAGGAAGACAGAGAAGGAAGAGCCGCCGATGCCTTTGTTTAAAATACAAATCGCGTTTTATTCCCGTCTGAAGCAAAAATCCTTTTTTCCTCACCTCTTGTCTGTGTTGAAAAGCTTTTTTTCTTCAGGATTCTGCCATCAGAACTACCAGTGCACACTATAGTTGATACTTTTTTCCTTCCTTTATTTTCAGGATTCATATCTTCACAGCAGGTTCACATGTATCAGGTCCAGAAGTAAAAAACTACAGTTGTCACGTCTAACAATTCAGAAATTAGGTTGAAGGGCAAGACTCCTGACTTTTTTCACATTTTATTTTAAACTTCCAAACTCCTACAATTTGACATCTTACAACTTTTTACATCAAAATTTTTAAATCTTCTCTTCGAACGCCCCATCCCAGCAGCTTATTTTAATTTTGTGTAGGACCTCAGCAACAAGCTGATGGTAGCCAGACTTTTTAAACTGTGAACATTATTCAGTTAGATTGTTGATATTATATTAGATATAGATTTAAATTACAAATTTGTTCGTACCTTTTTGTGTAAAGAAAAAGCTCATTTAGGAGCAATTCTAGAATCTGACCTTTAGGGGCGCTTAAGGCTGAGTTAGACTTGCGCTTTGGTCCGCAGACTGGAGCGCACGCGCGTGCACTCAGCCATGCGGCGAAATACGTTTACAGTGTCGCCACTGTGTTTATGGTTGTCGCACGGCGGCGCATGGCAAAGTGCTGTTCTTTTACGGACCAGCAGGAGGCAGTACCCTCTAAAACCTGTGCATATGTTGCAAGAAAGGTGTAGAAGAAGAAATCTACCGTAGAAGAAGAACTGTTTGAAATCACACAACAAAAACAAATAGCTTTCCGCTCGCGTGCTGAACTGTTGTCTTTATTTGCGGTTTTAATGCATGGAGTCAGCGGAGGAGAAAGCGATCACGTGACTTTTGGCGAAAAAACAAAAGAAAAGTCCGACTCCAGATCAGGAATGAAGGAGAATTTAATACATTTGTGTCACAAAACATTCCTCCATGCGTCGCGACGCCGTCTCCACGACCACAGCGGCGCAAACAGCTGCAGGCTCCGGCGTGAAGAGGGTGAAGGCTGTCGGTGGGGACCTGTCAATCAAATCGTAGCGCCCACGGCGCGCGCATAGGCTTGCGGAGTTTCAAAAATTCAGAGGTGCACGACACGCGCTAATCCCACGCGCGGGGCCAACGCGCAGGGGCGGGGACTGTGAAATTGCGTCACTTTTGGAGCGCGCACCCTCGCGCGCTGCGCGACGCGTCGAGTATGAATCTAGCTTTAGCCTCCTAGTGTTGACAATAGCCCTTGGCTTAAACAATGCAGTGGCTATTATTGGCATCAGAAGCAATTGTAAAGTGGGGGACACATTGGTGGGGGGTCTAGGGGGGGTCCTCTCCCATAAAACTTTGAATAAAATAGATGTTATTTCCTGCATTCTGGAGTATTTAGAGGGTTTTAAAATATCTGTATTTACCTACTGTATTTTTCGGACTATAAGGCGCACTCAAAATCCTTTAATTTTCTCAAAAATCTACAGTGAGCCTTATAATCAGGTGCACTTATGTATCAATTATGGTTGTGCTTATTGACCTGAACCGATGGTGTAGTGGCAGGGCTTCCGACTTTGGACCCGAAGGACGCGGGTTCGTGCCCCGGCCACTACACACCTTGGGGTGTCTATGAGTGCACACCTAATTCTCCAGCTCCCCAGGTGCTTTTTATGGCTGCTCACTGCACCACCTGGTGGTGGTTGGGTTAAATGCAGAGATGAATTTCGTCTGTGTATGGGAAACATACACAGATGACAAAAAAGGACATTATTATTATTATTTTATGTGGTTATTATGAATGAGTTAGCCTGGCCCTCGCCTTCCTGCACAGCTCCGCTCAATTCTCATTTCCCTTCACTGCACAGTCTGGGACTTCTCCCATAGACAACGATTTCTCCGGTAGATTTTTGACCGGACCAATCAGAGAACAGAAGGGGCGGAGTTTTTGGCCCCTAACCCACGCCCCCACCTGTCCCAGCGCGCAGCCAGCGAGCATTCGCATGTTCTCATTCAAAGCGATGCAAAGCGATGCAGGACTGTTTTATATGTGACACAAATGTATTAATTTCCCCTTCTTAATCCCTTATCTGGAGTTTTCTTTTGTTTTTTTGGCCAAAAGTCAAGTGATCGCTCCCTCCTCCCTCCTCCTCCTCCTCTCCCTCCGCTGAGTGCAATGATGAGGAAATGCCTCAGGTTGTCACGAGAGAATTAAACTAGGGTTTTACGTTGCTGCCCGAGTCCCTGCAGATTTTCTGGTCTTCTGGACCAGCGCTCCATGGTTTTATTTTATTTTTTAGAACGTTTTATTAACATATAAACACAGAATATGCAGCGGCAGCGAGAGGCGTGTGGAGGAGGCGCAGCAGGAGGCAGAGCTGATGATGATCTCAAGTTCACCAGAGCACGGGAAGCAGACCATATATGGCTCTGAGGGGGAGGGAGCAGAATGCTTTCCCTGTTCAAAATTTTTCTAAGATCCAATGGTTTTGTTCCTCAGCAGAGGCCACGCCTCCAGCAAGAATCGGTTCTCTATGGAGAAAGTCCAGACCCTAGTACGAAGCGAAGTGAAGGACAAGGGTCTGGTTTTAACCAGGCTATGAATGAGTTGAATAAAGTTTGATTTCTCTGACTGTTTTGTTTTGCTTAATGCACCTTATGAAAACAGACCCATTCAATGATATTGCCCCTTATAAACTGGTGCGCCTTAGATAGTCCAAAAAATATGGTACAGTAAACACTTCATTGAATAACTATTTTCCAGAACACGGCACAATAATGCCCCTTTTCCACTTACCGGCCCAGAGCGGCTCAGTCTGGTCCGGTCTGTTCCAGTTAGGATCGGCTCACATGTACGGTTTTGTCTCCATTCACTACTGCAGCCCTTCTGTGGGCGGGGTGTAGAATCTCACTCGTCCTACCACGTGGTGGCGGTAGTGTTACCTCAAGCTATTTACTAGCCACCACTAAACATTAGAAGAAGAACACCCTGCAGGACCTTGTCTCACCACCTGTTGGCGGTAATGTCCCTTGAGCTATTTAATGCTCTGATCTTACTTTTATTGCCTTTTCAGCTTGTTTTAAACCCCTGTGTTTTCCATTTTCTTTCTTTATAATAAAGATTATTCTCATATATGTACAAGGTTCCTGTTAACATTGCTTAACACATTGATCGCACTGCCCTGTAATCAGTTAAACTATTTTTACAGTAAGGTACAGATTAGGAATTAATTAGGTTTCAATTGGCCCTGTAATATTAAATGTTTGTATTTCATTAAATTTAAACGGTAATATTTTGTCAGGGATAATTCAAAGTCAAATGCAAATGGATAATTTGGTTTAAACTGTCCCATAAACATTAAAAGCATGTTTCTTTAAACGTAAAAACAAAGTATTAATAATTAAATGTTTGTTGATCAGGAAACTCGTTTGGGCATCCAAGAACAGCTTCATCGGGGTTGATGGCGACGTCTGTGCATCCTTGGAAAAGCTGCTGCACCCACAACCCGACATCAGGATGGATGGATGGGTTCATGTTGACATCTGTGCATCCTTGGAAAAGCTGCTGCACCCACAACCCGACATCAGGATGGATGGATGGATGGATGGGTTCATGTTGACATCTGTGCATCCTGGCAAAAGCTGCTGCACTACTCATGACACGACATCAGGAAGGATGGATGGATGGATGGATGGATGGATGGAGGCTGTTCAAATCTAATAATCTTTTTCTTATGATTCTTTAAAGGTCAAATGCAAATGGAAAATATTCTTAACTTCCAGTATGTTTTTAAACAAACACTATACTGTACACACTTAACATTGTAAAATATGTTTAGGAAATTATTGTTCAATGACACCACTTAAGAAATAAAATGTTTATTATGAAAACTAAGAAGTGAAAAAAGCACAAAAATAAATACTGCATCCACCTAAATGATTTTTTTCCTGTTGTCTCATGGGCTTCCTCCAGAAGACACAAGTTGATAAATTCTGGTGTTGACTTCTTCGTCTTAACTGTAAAAAAAAGAAAAACATGGTTACCGGTAATTCAGTCTAGAAACTGTTTTATATGTAGATATATTTTATAAGATATATGTAAGATATATATACATATATCAAATATCTCAGAAACCACAAAGCAGATATTTTTCAAACCAACACAGTGTAATCACTACATGTTTATGTGCATACTGTAAGCTGTTGGAGTTATTTGAATTAAAATTCGATTTTTTTATAGACATAAGTGTGTCGACCTAGCTTTTTTTTTCTACTAGTATTTAACACATATCTTATATCTCAGAAACCACAAAGCAGATATTTTTCAAACTAACAAAATGTAATCACAACATGTTCATGTACATACTGTAAGCTGTTGGAGTTATTTGAATTAAAATTCGATTTTTTAATAATTTATTTTCGAAGCACATGTGACAGGTTTGGAATTAGTCAAAACAAATCAATTTAAATCCAGCAGATTTGACCACAACGTGACATTATTAAGGACTTGTTAACCTGAGGAACCCTCGTGGTATAAAGCCAGCTATGAAATATATTTTTTAAGCTTTTATTTAGCTACATTTAAAAGAAAGAACGCCGATCGACCCCACCCGCGCGTGCATGTGATGTGCACGTGTCGACCTACTTTGTTAAATCCAGCTGATTTGACCACAACGTGAAATTATTAAGGAACTGTTAAGCTCAAGCACCCTCTTGATATAACGTCAGCTATGAAATATATTTTTTAAAGCGTTTATTTAGCTACATTATAGAAATAAAGACGGCTCACGTGCGCGCGCGGGGGCGCGCGTGCACATGGCGAAACTACTTTTTTAAATCCTGCCGTTTTGACAACAACGTGAAATTATTAAGGAATAGTTCGGCTTAAGACACATGTTTGCTATAATTTTAAATACAAATAATTGTTTTTACCGTGTTAATCTTGTAAAGTCCTTCGGTGTTTGCTCCCTCGCGGCAGCCACTTCCTCAAACTCAGTCCAGCCTCCTCCCCACGGTTCGGGGCCAGCCGGCCTGGACCCTGCTCTGAGATGAGTCCGGAATCTTGGCGCGGCGCCGCACATCTGTGAGGTGGAAATGCTGTCCAACGCGCGTTTGGCACGCAAATATGACGTCACATCCGACCCGGGCCACCAAGTGGAAAAGGGGCATAAGTAGCACTAAGCTAGAGGCAAGCAATACAGATGCGTTATCTAAGATGTTACAGATGTAGCATTTACATTACAGTACACAATCTACTAAACTGTATAAAATCAGTGTAGTGGTAACTGATCATAACAAACAAAGACTAAGCCTATACAACCAGAAGTATAAGTATTTTGGGAGAGAGAATCTGTCCTGCTTTACTGAACAGTCTTTCAATAGTTTTCACTGATTTTCATTGATTTCACTGATTGATTTACTGCAGTATATAAGTAACACAAAACTCAGCACAGCTAGTTTTACGTATTAACCTTTAACTATTAAGCATACAATGTATTAATGACAAAAAGCAGAGGATTTACTTGCAGTTACCTTCCTACAGATCAACATGTGGTACTTCCTGTTTACCACTGTTGTACTGTATTCAGCTGCTCATGAGGTCGGCCACAGGGATTTATCCATCTTTAACATTTTTCCTGACTCAGTTTAGGTTTTGGAAATGGAATAAACTCTTATTCTCTAAATTATCAGGGTAACGCTGTCTGAATTACATGTTCTCCACTCACAACTTTTAACCATTCTTTCGGATCCAACAAAGGCAGTGGTGGGATGTAACTACCGGTAAGTACAAGTACTTTGTTACTGTACTTGAGTACATTTTTCATGTATCTGTACTTTACTTAAGTAGAATTAAATGTGGGTACTTTTACTTTTACTCCACTACATTTTACATGAAGTATCTGTACTTTCTACTCCACTACATTTCTATAATGTGTTGTGTTACAAGTTACATTCACATTGCAGCTTTTTTATTTGTTTGTTAGTTTGAAAGTAACAAATGTCGAGAGAGGGGAGTTGGTCCATTTAATCACTGCAAAGTGAACAGGTAGCATTAGAACCACCTTCAAGAAGAGCTGGACCAATGATGTATATTCTTTTTTTTGTTTTTCGTGTTGTACTTCATTGTATGTGTTGCCTGTTGCGTGTTTGTTTGTCCAGCACTTTGGTGGACTTGTTCCTGTTTAAAGTGCTTTATAAATAAAATGGTATGGTATGGTATGGTATTCTAGTTAGTATGTACGCCATTGAGCTGGGAGCACCCGCAGCACCACTAACACACCCAAAATGGATTCCACCACAGAGATTCAGCCAGAAGATACACACCACCCATGGCATTATTGAAAGACTATTTAAAGATTATTGAAAGACTATTGAAAAACTATTGAAAGACTGTTCAGTACAGCAGGACAGATTCTCTCTCCCAAAAGAGCCAGACATGACTCAAAAAACTTTGAAAACCAAATTCTTCTGAACTTGAACAAGAAATTCTCGCTGCAATATTAAAATGCGTCAGTTCATGGGATGTTAGGAGACAAAGAGATGTCTCTAAATGACTCAACACTCGGGTCCAAGTTTTGAAAATTGTGTCAAAATATTGTTACTACTGACCCATTACGATACGAGGTTGACTAGACAGTATTTTAACTAGGGTTGAAGACAAACCAGTTGAAATGATCAGATATTTCTTTGTTAGGTCTAATGCTCCTTTTTCAGACAGACAACTTTTATTTCACTGTGTTTACTGCAGTTAAAATGACACATTTGTTTTGCTTTTATGTTAATAAAAACTTTCAAAGGTAAAATCATTCTTATTTTGCTTAATGCACAGAAGTCTGTTGGAGTCAGTCTCCCCACCATCACAGACATTTACACCTCCAGATGCAGGAAAAGAGCCACCTGCATCATGAAAGACCTCACTCACCCAGCACACTCACTCTTTGCCCCACTCCCCTCAGGACGGAGGTTGAGGAGCATCAAATGTAGAACCACTAGACTGAGGAACAGCTTCTACCCTGAGGCTGTTAGACTCATGAATAAATAAATAATAAGAATAATCACTGCAAAATATCACATCATGCTGATGCTGATCTGTTTTCTTGTTGCTGTGTTCATTTGTGACCATCTGCTCATACAGACTCATGTTCGTGCTGCTGTTTATAATGATGTTTTTCTACTACATTAGGGCTTAGTGTATTACTAGTTGATGTTTTTTTCTTAGTTAATTCTAGATGTTATTACTGTTTTTCTCTTGCATTTGTTGTTGGATGTAACTGGGACCCCGTGTACATAATCTTGTTTTCATCACATGTACCACATCAAAGTCAAGTCAAAGTCAACTTTATTGTCAGATCTGCAATATGTACTGTACAGGACATACACAGGACCGAAATTGCGTTTCTCTCAGTCCCTCGGTGCAACAGTAAACATCTAAACATTGAAACACTGAAACATATAATAATAGACATAAGCATAAAATAGTAAAACTAACACTGTCCTGAGTTTTTGCATAGTGGTATAAGAGTATGAAAATTTACACCAACTCTAAAACTAAAACATTAAACATTTAATGAACATAATACTGTCCTGAGTTTTTGCATACTAGTATAAAAAAGAGTATAAAAAGTATAACTAAAATAAACTAAAGGTTTCTAGCATTGACATTTGCAAAGTGGCAAAGCAGCGTATGAGTGCGGTGCACATGACAATAAAGACTCTCTGACTCTCTTAATGGCATTTAACTGCATGTTATCCCTGAAATTCTGACGCACAGAATCACAAGTCCAAGTGTGAACTGTGTCACAGAGTAAACACAATAAAACATGCATCATCTGCAGTATTGTTCATTAAAATGGCACAACACTAAAGAAAGACTATTGAAAGATTATTAAAAGACTGTTCAGTACAGCAGGACAGATGTTTTACATAAAATATACATACAGTATGCACACTGTAGACCATTGCATTAGGTAATACATTCAGCAAGTACTTTTACTTTAATACTTTAAGTATTTTTAAAAGCAAGTACTTATTTACTTATACTTAAGTAAAAACTTTAATATGGTACATCTACTTTTACCAGAGTACATTTTTGTCTGTTTATTTGTACTTTTACTTAAGTTTGAGTACTTTCTCCACCACTGAACAAAGGTTAGTCGGGTCATCTGGATTATTATTATTTTTTTAATTTGCTGAGACGTTTCGTCCCTCGTCCAAAGGACTTCTGAGGGTCAACAAACAAAATCAATCCACTCTGGGAGTGTGCTGGTTGTTGGACTGGGTTTGTTTGTGGCTCCTCAGATTGATGAAGTCCTTCGGATGAGGGACGAAATGTCAATTAAAAATGTATTCCAAATGTATTCAACATTTGGGTGAATCTAAGGTTTGAGAACCGAGCTTCCTTACAAAATCTTAATGATGGTTTCTTAATTTTTCTGGGGTGCTAATGAGTTAAAATTTAGGGGTGCTTGAGCACCCCCCAAAAAGATGCTAAAATTGCCACTGCATTTAGGTCCATAATGCCTCAATATTGAGACTTTATTGTACCCCAAATTCAAGGCACCCTGTGCCAGAGGCAGCAATAGCAGCCCCAGAACAGAACAGAGCATCCTTCATGTTCCACTGTAGGTATACAGGGTTCTTGGCTTCATTTTATTTATTTATTTATTTTTTATCTGTGAACATGGAGCTGCTGGACATTTTGTTGAAAAGCACCAGTTTTGTCTAATTTGTCCAAAATACATTTTCCCAGAACATTTGTGGCTTCTCAATATACGTCCATTTAAGAAAATCCCACACTCAAATTTTCATGATTTGGTGTCCTCCTCAGTCATTTAAGTCAATATTGGCTAAAACAGTGACTGATGGTACAGTCTGACACTGACCTATCTTGAAGTTGGCGTTCAGCTATAATCTTCTGGACATTGTTTTGTGCATGGTAAATCAACTGTACTTGTATAGAGCCTTCCTAGCTTATCGAAACACTGAAAGCAGTGGCGTCCTAGCCTATTTGGCGCCCTGTGCGAGCAACCCCAATGGCGCCCCCCCCCCCCGGCTAGGTTGCCAGTGGGGGTCCTCTCCCAGAAAATTTTGAATAAAATAGATGCCATTTCCTGCATTCTGGTGTATTTTAATGGGTTGTTTAACATCTAGTTTTACCTACATATATAAACTATTCAATAAGTATTTTAGAGTTAATGGCAGAACAAGAAGTAGCCTGAGACAAACATGTAGCATTAACACAGTATGAACATTATTCAAGAACTGTTTCTATAAGAACATTATCAAATATTTTATGTGTAAACACATTTTGACTTAACCAATTAATACATCCCTTTCATTGCGGGCTTTATGCATTTATTATGTTACTTTGAATGATAAAAATATAACAAGTCACTACTATTGTTTAAAAAGTGTTTATATTGGAACTAATGCTTGTTCACAAAAAGTTAGAACAGCTCACCTGTTCCTACATACTGACAGGAACAATCCCATCATCACTCCTGACTCTGATCCTGACATTAAATCACATTTAAAAAATCGTCATAACTCTTTTTTACAAAGCCTTATGATCAATTCAGACCAGTTTCATTAAAGGGTTGAATCATCTAACATCTCAGGGAACTTTTCATATAGAGCAGGTCTTCACCAGACTCATAATATTATTTAAATTATATAACAGTATGTTATGTCACAATGCCACACACCACAAAATTCATTGACTTGATAATTAACTTTAACGATGTTTTGCAGCAAAGTTCAAAATCATCATGTCTCACCTGTTTGATCTCTCATTTACAAACTGCAGCTGTTTGAGTGAAACATATGTCAATGTTTGTACATTTAGCTGCGTCTGTTTCCAGAATCTTTCTCTTTTTAATTCTTCTCTTCTCTGCATCACTCTTGCTTTTTCTCCCTTTAATCTTTCCACTGACCGCACTTACGTGTCACCTCCGGGCACGTAACAAAAACGAAACTAAAAGTTGAGGCGGCGTGGCCCCCGCAGTTGCTGCGGTGAAACTGATGACATGGGAATAAATGAAGGGCGGGGCGGCCCAGGAGCAGTGCGGTAGTGGTGTTCTGTGTTATATGTTGTTAAAAACAAAAGTTGTAAAAGATTTAAAAAAAAATAAAAAACGAGGAGCAGCGTCTCCTCTTCTTCTCCCTTTCCCTTTTTCCTAAACTGCGCAATGTTATGCCACCCCCTGCTGGAGGCTGCCCTGTGCGGCCGCACAGTTTGCACATAGGAGGAACCGCCACTGACTGAAAGCGCTTTACATTACAATCAGTGCCCTCGTTTACCCATTTATACAGCACTCTACTAGATCTATACAAAGAATATGCTGGTGAAGATTCTCAGTCGTCCAGGACATGATAAAATCAAAAAAGGCGTTCAATACAGGATCAACTGGACTTTATTTGTTGCAGAAAACGTTTCGACTTCTGTCCAGAAGTCTTTTTCAATTCTGAATGAATGAAAGCTGTGAGAACGAGAAGTTTTATACAAGCCACGCACCAACATATGAAATTGGAAACTGAAATAACACCACAAAATACCTAACATGCCCATTCTATTTAAATTGACAAAACAAAACAACACATCACACCTGGGGGTTTGTAACACATACATGTAAATTGAAAGATCACACCTTAACAGTAGGAGGTTCCCTTGAGGTCTCTGGTAGAAGACACAAACTGTATGTAAATTGACAAAAAACACCTCCCAAACAACAACAGAGGCTACTCAGNCAGAGGCGGTCCTAGCCTATTTGGCGCCCTGTGCGAGCAACCCCAATGCCCCCCCCCCGCTAGGTTGCCAGTGGGGGTCCTCTCCCAGAAAATTTTGAATAAAATAGATGCCATTTCCTGCATTCTGGTGTATTTTAATGGGTTGTTTAACATCTAGTTTTACCTACATATATAAACTATTCAATAAGTATTTTAGAGTTAATGGCAGAACAAGAAGTAGCCTGAGACAAACATGTAGCATTAACACATTATGAACATTATTCAAGAATTGTTTCTATAAGAACATTATCAAATATTTTATGTGTAAACACATTTTGACTTAACCAATTAATACATCCCTTTCATTGCGGGCTTTATGCATTTATTATGTTACTGAGTTCAGTGTTGGGGAATGAACTCATTAACCTCTCACTATAGACAAGCAAAGTTTAGAAGCTAACCGATTAGAGATGAATGTCAATAATGTTTCTCTCCATACAGCAGCGTTTGATTGTTTAATTCACAACGTGTGTGCATTTAACGAGCAAAACATGCTCATATTCAGATTTCCTGATCTTTCTTTAATCCATAAATTAACATCCTTCCCCTTTTTGGCTTCTTGGCTCACTTTATTTCCATGCCATAAAAACGCCATCTTAATTCTGTTTCACTCTTAATTTCTGACTCTTGTCAGTCCTCTACGAGTTTGAGAAATCCAGAGCAATACTCTTAAGAGTCGGTCAATATTTCCACCCTGCTACTGTAAATAACAGCAGAATGAAAGTGATGATCACTGACATGCTGAAGAGGCTTGGTTTGTTAGGGCTGGTCAGAAGACTTGTTAAGACCACGCCATCATATTCCTGCCATGTCTGGAAACCACCACAGCAAGCCACGAGCCTCCAATATCATCTGATTGTAGTGTGTATGTGAAATGTTTGTACGCTCTGTAAATGCTTGGTGCTTTTAAACTTGTAAGTATTGTTAATGAACTAAAGCAGGAATAAAGAAAGAGCTGCAATAAATTATTCTACTTAACAACAGTTGCACATCTTAATTTTTCTCTTTGCATAAGGGCTGCTTATCAAATGCCTACAAAACAAAACTCTTTAAATGCTTGAATTTCTCTTCAGTATCGACGTACATTATCTTAAACTGCAACTTCACAACCTGCTTTAGAGTAAGAGACCGGTCTATGTACACCGCAGCGCTGCGACACACGTGAACAACATTTTTGCTCATGTGACAGAGCCTGGATGAGGCTTCGGCTCATGACGTGGTTTCTACCAGTTTGTGGCTGCTTGGGGCCCGATGTCGTCTTGTGGTTTGTATGTGTTACTTTTGTTGCGGTTCCTCTCTTCAGGGAAGTCTGGTTGTCTGTGCGTAAACGTAAATAAGTTCCTGGTACTGAAGCGAGGCCGTGCATGTCTTTGTACTAAACTACAGTCAAAGCATAATACTTTTTTTTTTCATTGCAGAAATCACATGCAGACCTGACTTCCCTTTTTAATGCACTTGAGCTTCAGAAGTCACCTTGATTTTGTCATCGTCTTCACATGCAGCAGCTCTGAAATATGAATGTATTTATTTTTACTATGGAGCAAGGCAATAGTTTGAATTATATTAGAGTACATAAAACAAAATGTCAATGTGCAAAAATGTATTTCTTGGCTTGAATTTTTTTTAAAGCTAACTTTTTTTTAACAATCCTCAACTTCAGCTTATATCACAAAGACTGAATTGTAAAGGATAATTCTGAAAAATAATATTTTTATCATCACCTCAAAGCCACTATTCATTTAAAGTAATTTCTGCTTTTAGCTAAATTAAAGCTGAGATTTTTATTTTTATGTAGCCTATGCCATCCTTTTTTCTGTCTACAACATTAGCTAGCTAAGCTAGGTTTCTCTTAATGCTTTAGAGATCTTTTATATATTTTAATTGGATTTATGATAACTGGTTCCTGCTTTTTGGAGTCGGCTGGTTCCTGGTCTATCAACACACAATGAAGACGTCAGCTAATCTGGACCTGGTCAGGCTGCCTGCCTTACATGATGGCTTGGTTCATGTCTCGAGAATCCAGACTTTTGGCTGAATGGATTAGATCTCTGGGATTTTCTGAGGCTTGTTCCATTGGTGTGGTCATTTTAATTTGGACATTTTCGGAAGCGAGTGGACTGACACAGACTGAAGGTAGATGTCATTAAAGTTCTGCCCAAAACATCGTGTTTATCTGACATTTGGCTCACCGACTGGCCTTGACAAGCCGTCTTAGCAACACGCCTGGAGAAGTAAACTTGACGCTCTCACCCATTCCAACCCTTCTGCTGAGGAATTCCACAGACTTTTTTCCAGAGAAGCCCAGCTGAATAAACATTCTGTCATTTCAGGAATTGACTCTGGCTCCGTCCTCGGCAGCTCCCCCCCATGAGTGTGCACAGATCTCCGTGAACTGAGTGATTCTATCTGAACTCTGCAATATGGGCTGGCATGCTCACCGCCTTTGAGTCCCCCTCACCGGCCCTCTGCGTAATGATGATGGCGTCATCATGTGCTTGTGTGCGAGATTTTTTTCATTACCACATGTTTGACCTTCACAGGTCAAAAATGTGTTAGGTAAAATTCCTATGTGTAATTTTTCACCACTTTTATTGTCTGTCCAACAGATCTCACTTGTAAATGAGTCTTCGAGGCTCAATGTGACTTATCTGTTTAAATAAAGGTTGAATTAATATAGTGGGAGATTTAAATAATTGTATCTACAAGTTAAAGACATTTTCATAAAAATAAGTCAAAGTTCTAAATATATTAAAATACAGTATCCGTCTAATACCAATACGTTAATCTTTTCCACCTATTTGGAGCATTAGTAAGCGACACGTGCTTTCTGTTTCCACCCACTATTTGTAGTGAGCTAGAATATTGTTCAAGTTTTTCTTTCAAGTCAGTCTAGACCACACCTGGACAAAACGAGGCTTAAGGACAAGAAACGGCCTAGAAACATCATCCCTCGATATAAGCCTATTTCACACAGACAGACGATCCCTTTGTGTCTATATTTGCAGATGATGTATATGCTGGTGCTGTGCTCATGCTTAGTTCAGGGCCACTCAAAATCATTGATTAAGTCAAAATGGCCCTCTGGGAAAAATATTACCAGTACCCACAATTACTCTGGGCTGTTGTTCTTCTTTTGGCTGTTCCTTCTTCGGGGTTTGTCACAGTGAGTCCTCCATCTCTGTCCTCACTCCAACTACCTCCATGTCCTCTCTAACTGCATCTGTATATCTCCTCTTTATCTTTTTCCTGGCAGTTGCATTTCTAACATCCTTTTACCAATACTGTATACCCACCGTCTCTCCTCTAGACATGTCCAAACCACTGTCCCTCTTCTGGACATGTCCGGACCATCTCAGTCTGGCCTCTCTAACTTTATCTCCCAGTTGAACCTGTGCTGTACCTCTGATGATCTCATTCCTAATCTTATCCACTCTTCATTTCTGCCACTTTGTTCTTTTCAGTGCGGGCAGCTGTGGCTGGGTGGTTAGAGCAGCCGTCCTTCAAAGGGAGATTTGGGGGTTCGGTTCCACCAGCAGTCACATGTTGAAGTGTCCCTGGGCAAGACACTGAACCCCTCATTGCCTCCAATGGGTGTCTGTCCCATTGGTGTATGAATGTGATCTAAAGAGTACTGATTAATCTTTGTATAGATATAGTAGAGTTCTGTATGAATGGGTAAATCTTGATAAGACAGAAAGGCGCTATATAAGTACAGTACTTTTACCATTTTTTCCTGTCTTTTTGTCCATGTCTCTATCTCCATACAATATAGCTGGTCTCACCACTGTCTTGTAAACTTTTCCTTTGACCTTTGTTGACACCCTTTTGTCACAAATCGCCCCTGACACTTTTCTCCGTCCACTCCATCCTGCCTGGACTCTCTTCTTCACCACTTTACCACAGTCCCTATTTTCATGGATAGTCGACCTCTTAATTACTGGTACTTGAAGTCCTGCACCTTTGTGACCTCTGATCCTTGTAGCCTCACTGTTCCACCTGCCTCCTTCTCATTCACACACATGTACTGTGTTACTACAGCTGACTTTCATTCCTCTTCTTTCACGTGCATACCTCCACCTCTCCAAGTTCTCTTCTACCTGTTTCTTGTTCTCACCACAGATCACAATGTCATCTGCAAACATTATAGTCCATGGGGATTCCTGCCTGACCTCATCGGTTAGTCAGTCCATCACCAGAGAAAGTAAGAAGGGGCTCAGAGCCGATCCCTGACGCACTCCCACCTCCACCTTGAAGCTATCCATCACAGCACATCTCACCGTCCTGCTGTCCACATGTCCTGTACCGGTCTAACATACTTCTCTTCCACTCCAGATTTCTTCATGCAATCCCACACCTCCTCGCTCGGCACCCTGTCATATGCTTTTTCTAAATCCACAAAGACACGATGGAGTTCTTTCTGACCTTCTGTATTTCTCCATCAGCTTCCTCAAAGTAAAGATGGCATCTGTGGTGCTCTTTCTTGGCATGAAACCACACCTAGGCTGTTAAAGTGAAAACTGTTTTCCAGATATAAAGTACTGTATTGTAAAAAGAGCAATTTGTGACCAATTTATGGTGAAGGACTAAATTTATTTTAAACCATAGCAGCTAAAAACAAGCTCAGATGATGCTTTATGGAGAAACTGTTTATTTCTCTGCATCACTGTTACAAGTTGAGGAAAAGAAATAGAGAAACTGTGTGGCCTTTACTGAAATAGATAAAACCATTTGACATATTCTGTTACTTTTTAATTTTTTTATTTCACTGATGCAGAGCTCACCCCACATTTGTCATTGTGAAACCTCACTCCTCTTATCCTAAATGGCTAATGTTTCCTGTAAATCTACAATGGCCATGCTGTGAGTTCTGAGATACTGCACTAACAAGAATTGAAGAAAACAAGGGAAGTAGATGACTAAGGAATCTTCTGGGAATGTTTTCTCCAATATTTCTCAATAACCAAAAACCATGAGGAAGGGATACATAGCGTATACAAACAATATCCTTAGGCTCCATTCCATTAATGGTTTTAAACAAATGTCTACATAAACTTTCTCATCTTCTGTGAAAAGCTCAATATTTCCTCTCACAACAGCATTAGTTTCTGTGTAGTCGCGTTAAAGGACAGAAAACTCCAAGGGAAGTATTCCACAGAAACCGCAGCTGATAAGCAACACCGTCACAACACCTCACTTCACTTTTCACTTCTCAAAATAGTTGGGAATGTCCTTAAAACTGACGAGCTGAGAGAAAACGATACGACTGAATGAATGATTCACTCACTGCCAGACATGAACTCACACCTAAATACTATTTTTTTCATTGATACCTTCTTTTTCTAAACACAAAAGTTGTAAATTGTGTCAGTGAACTGTGTTGGTCTTTGAATATTAGTCACTGAATTGTGAGTCGGGCCATTCCAAGTGAGTTTCTTCCATAGAATGATAAAATATCTTCTACTAGTCAAGACTTACTTGAAATAAATTGTGAGTAAGCAAGCCCTCGAGTTACGTCAGGGATTGGGACCTACGTGTGTGACTTAGGTCGATTTTGTCGTACCTCGCGGACCAAAAACACCTGCCTGTCGTAGGTCCGCGTTTCTGACATAGGTCGCGGCTATACCGCTAACGGAGCGCCGCACACATATTTAATGGCATGAGACTGAACAAGCAGACATACTAGGCCATGAACATGCACAGAACTGTACAGTAAATGAATACAGTACTGTACAATAAATAAAAAATATAATGTCTTACTTTGAGCTGGTCAAAGCCTGCCTTTGTCTTTTAGCATCAGCTCGGGTGCGAGCTCCCCCAGCTTCCTTACGCTCCACACGCACACACGTGGTCAAAACTGTTTAAAAGAATGACTGTTAGCTTCTTAACTTCATATATTTGGAGCCAGAAAAAAAAAAACTTACTGAAAGCCGTTTCTCCGCGATGTCCTCCATCCAAAACAACTGCTCGGCGTTAGCTACGGTTAGGCCCCGCCATTAGAAGCACTGGTTAGCATGTCAGTTCATTCAAAAAGGCTGTCGGCTTTGTATCTCCGCGTTAGCTCGGTGTCCCCCGACTGCCAGGCGGACATTTGCGGCGAGCTCCCGGCCGCAGATGGCCCCTCCGCGGCATGTCGGCTCGGTGTCTTCGCCTGTGTTAGCTGCTCTGTTAGCTGCTGTCGTTAGCATGTCGGGCGGCGTTGTTAGAGCGATCACGGGGCGATCGGCGGCTGCTCCTCCGGGTCTGAGACGTCCACAGAGTTGACCGAGTGTTTCCAGCAAATTTATCCGTATGAGGCAACCCTGAACGGACACACGGTCCTCTAAAGCCAGCTGACAGGAGCGTCTAGAGCTCCATTGACCGCAGTACAGTAGTAAAATGGCGACCGGAAACGACCGGAAGTTGCGTAAATACGATCAAATTGTAATTAAAAATGAAATATTAATAATTATACTTTATTTATAAAGCCATTTAAAACAACCACAGCTGCAACAAAGTGCTATACACATGAAATTAATAACATTAAAAAAAAAAAATAATAATAATAATTTTTTTTTTATTTTATTTTTTTATCATATTTTTATTAAATATGATAAAATCGTAAGTCTGAGTTGCCGTAGGTCGCGGGTGACGTAGGTCGAGGGTTTGCTGTACAATGTTCAGTATGACTCACCTGTGTGTGTTTGGCAACATTAAGAGTCTGTCGAAATCCATCCATCCATTTTCTTCCGCTTATCCGGGGTCGGGTCGCGGGGGTAGCAGCCTAAGTAGGGAGGCCCAGACTTCCCTCTCCCCAGCCACTTGGAGCAGCTCCTCTGGGGGAATCCCAAGGCGTTCCCAGGCCAGCCGAGAAACATAGTCCCTCCAGCGTGTCCTGGGTCTTCCTCTGGGTCTCCTCCCGGTGGGACATGCCCGGAACACCTCACCAGGGAGGCGTCCAGGAGGCATCCTAACCAGATGCCCGAGCCACCTCAACTGGCTCCTCTCGATGTGGAGAAGCAGCGGCTCTACTCCGAGTCCCTCCCGGATGACTGAGCTTCTCACCCTATCTCTAAGGGAGAGTCCAGCCACCCTGCGGAGAAAACTCATTTCAGCCGCTTGTATCCGAGATCTTGTTCTTTCGGTCATAACCCAAAGCTCATGACCATAGATGAGGGTGGGAACGTAGATCGATCGGTAAATTGAGAGCTTTGCCTTTTGACTCAGCTCTCTCTTCACCACGACAGACCGGTACAGCGCCCGCTTCACTGCGGACGCTGCACCTATCCGCCTATCGATCTCACGCTCCAGTTTTCCCTCATTCGTGAACAAGATCCCGAGATCCTTATGGTAAAATTTGGTTTTTCGTGTTGGCGGTCTGGTTAGGTGATGAGTGACAGACAAGTTGCTAGGCAAGGTTCCAACTTCAGATAAGAAACCACTTTGACGTCAGACGAGGTGACAAAGTCACACATCCTCACAAGTGTTACTGCTTTAAAAAGACACAAGGTCAAAGCTCGTATAAATGTGACGGTTAAACAACTGACATACAGAAATAGTTTGACCTATCAGACATAGCATCTCTTTTTAGCCATACAAAATCTAGAGTGTAAGACAAACTGAAAGTGATGGGTATAATCTGGTGATGTGAGGTTCTGTTCAAAATATGAGCCATAGCGTTTGTGTGAAGGACCTCAGTTTGGAGGTAAAGGTTTAATTTTGACTGGACTGACGAGCAAATGGTGCAAGGCCAAATAACTGGTTGGTGGATTCATTTTCAATGAAACGTTTCAGGAGATCTTTCAGCTGGGATCTGCTCCAAGGTTAACAAAACACAATGGGCAAGGCCTTGGTCAAATATCTCTATGAATGGCTCGAGGAGTGACTACTGAGCGATTAGAGATTTGAAGCTGTCATCCTTTTGAATTATCTCTTTACGTGTCGCCTCACGTTTAGATCTGGCTTCAGAGCACATTCTTGGCTTGACAAAATGGAGACTGGAGAATCTCTTTGTTAAAGTTCTCAAATTAAGTAACCTTTTTCTCTGTCTATTTAACCAATAACCCCCCAAATTTCCCACTTCCTCTTGAAGAAATTCTAATCATCTTTGTCCACAGGAGACTGAAAGTGCTACACACTCTCACACACAATCGTACACTTCATTATGCGTCACCTCCCCCTACTTCTGGTAAGTGTGTTTATATACGCGCAACACTACATTTACTACCAAAGTAACTCCACCCACCTGTCACTTTGCCCTACAGAGATGACTCATGGCCTTCATACTGTACACCTTTCACACTTCCTGTCTGTCTTGCTTTCTGTGAAACAGAAGGATATCAAAAGGTGTTCGTCCCCCCTCCTTACTCCCACCATAAGATACACAGGAGAAATGATAGCACAACTAGCCACAACAGAAGTTAATTTAAATACATCTTTATTTAAAATATCAAAAGTAAATAAAAAATATATAAAATATTTCAGAAATTAATTTAGTCTGCTTGGTATAGACATTTTAAATAAGTGGTGAGACATCTTTGCATGTTCAGTACAGTACAAGTGAATATTCTGATGAGGACCATTGGACATTTCCTGGTTTAGGAAGTTTGCACAGTTTTCAACAGGAGTGGGTTTTGAGCCTTGGGTTCGGACAAACATTCAGCGGGGATGTAAACATTCCACATTAGAGTATTTAAATCTGCTACAAAAGGTGAAATTTCCTGGTGCCTTCGACTCGTTTCAATCGTACCCTCCACCAAGACTGTAAACGCTCATCAGTCTGTTCCTTTAACGTCCTTAGACAACATTTCTGAGCAACAGATTGTACATTTCCCAGTCCGATCTCTGTAATCGCTCCATTGTGCGTGCGGTTTCCTTTCAGTGCAGCATTTTTCAACTTTGAGTACTGCCCTAACACCAGAGGATGTCCTGTCCATGTGCAAGTCGGAGTAGAGTCTCTAGAGGTAGTTGATGTTGAAATGTTAAAGGAAAACATTGTCCTCGTGGAAGCTGCCTGATTCGAACGTCTCTCTGGACTGATGTCAAAGCTCTTCAGCAGAAAACGCTTGGCTCTTTTTATCTGTAACCATGGTGACGCAGGCGATACTTCCAGACCACGATGGGCCCGCACCATTAGCCCCTCTGGTGTCCTGTGACTTGGTAAAAAGTGCCACCTTGAAGTCAAACACAAAAGTACCAGAACTGTGTGTGGCAGGCTGCTCACAGTTTGTAAGGGAACTCCAAGAGGAAATCCTGAACCACGTGCGTGACTGGCAGCTCTGAGATCTTGCTCTTTTCGCTGCACAGCCCCACGATGTGCCTCCTGCACAGCTCCTGCAGCGAGGGCTCCCATTTCCTGTACGGCGCTTGCAGGCTCCTCTTCGGCGAATTGATGTAATGCTCCAAGAGGGCAAAGAGGGTCTGGAAGGAACGCTCGTTGCCCGCCAGTGAGAACCTTTGCAGCTTGTAGTCGATGCGCACGCTGACCGGACCACTTTTGGCGTGGTAGGACAGCGTGAAGAAGACGTCTTTCTGTCGGCTGTCTCGGATGAGGAAGCTGCCCAGCGGGGCGTCCTTCAGCATGCGGTGGGCGTCCTCCACTCCCAGGGGCCCCCAGTAGAAGCCGCTGCGCTCGAGCTTGGCGGCTGTCTCTGTGATGATGTCGCAGTCCTCCTTGGAGGTGAAAGTTGGGAAGTGAGTCAGATACACGGCAGATCTCAGGTTTGAGCTGGACTGAGTCCGAGTCGGTGACGGCAAAGTCAAGGAAGACGGCGGCGAGGAGGAGCTCGACAAGGGGATCTTGTCATGACCTTCCACTGTGCTGTTGGCTACCATCCTACAGCGGAGAGAGGCCCAAGCCCTCTCCCATCTCTATGCACCCGCACTGACATCCTGCAAGAAAGAAGAAAAACAGGCGTTAGTCCTCTTGACATGTTTAAAAACGGAGCTTGACGCTACAAAGAACGCTCATTTATCAGTGTAGGAGTCAGACACCGGGACAGAAATGTCATTTCCACAGAGCAGAACTGTTCTATATACAGTACATGACTGGAATTTGTGGTTTGGCTGATAAACCCACATCCAATTTACTGTACGCTGGCTCTAGCCACACACGTACAAGCCTACAGTCTTTTTTTAATTTCTTTTTCTTAGCTCTACATATTTCATTCACTTATATCGAACTAAAATCTTTGATTAAAAAAAAAACTTATCGGGCCACAAAATCTTCTGAACGTTACAAATTGAAATGAAACCCACTGAAGGGTTTGATTTTGATTTGATGTTTATTCATTCATTTTAAAAGAACAATACAAGACAGTTACAGCAGATACAAGAATACAAGTAGGATCAAATGAAGGGAGCAGAAAGAAGATGAAATCTTATTATATCTGCCCCTTAAAAAAAACCTCTGGGTTTTAGTAGTGATTAAAACTTTGAGATACAGATTTAAAACTAAAGGTTTTTAACTGAAACAATATGAGCTAAAGGCAACCTAAAATAAAAAAAATTTAATTTTGTGATTGCTGAGGATTATCAAATACTTGTGTTTACAAGTTTTAAAAAAAAAACTTCCAAGAAAAGATAATGATTAACAGATGGTGTTTCAAAAGAGACACAATGTTAGGACATCTGATGTTTGTTTTTTTTTAGTTAAGCACATGCTTTATAGTCATAAGGTGTCAGAGCACAACTCAACAAAATTTAATTTTGTTTTCAAAGAGCTCCAAAGCAACATCTATGATTGTTGCAAACCACAAAAAATAAAAAAACACACAAGTCTCACCGTTTAGTTCTAACACAGCGGCTGTTCCTGGGTGTGTAAATAAATCCCAAATGCAGGTTTGTGCTCCTCTGTCTGCCTGCAGACCGAGCCTCCTGTCCGTCCACACTGATCTGGATGGAAACGTTGCTCTTTATATTCAGCTTGTGTTCCCCGCGCAGGCCCCGCCCCCTCCCTTAGCGGCAGCCAGGCAGTTTCTCTGAAACAGAATCGAAAGTGAAACTCTGCTCCGGGAGTCTGTTTCAATTCGTTTGAACTCGCTCCTCTTTGGAGAACTCGTGAAAAACCGCAAAGCCACATGACCACGGGCGTTTGCAGAAAAGACAGGTGACAGGTTCGAGTAATCCACCGAGATTTCACTAAATCCTCGCGTGCTGGTTCTGGAAAATGTCTCTTTTTTAATGTTTTGGATGGGGGTGGGGCGCACTAGTTTGTCCACCAGATGTGCATGTTGCACAAAAACTGCATAATAATAATAACCTACATTTTGTGTATTTCAAAATGGGCTGCCCAGGTTATGAACAATTAGTATCTTACCTGCAGCAGATAGGGCTTTGAACAACTTTAGCTTGGAGGAGTAGGCTCAAAATGGCCATTAATTTGTTTTATAGTCAGCCATTTTGTAGTGGAGTTGTACATTTTCCATCTACAGTATACAGTTGTCTCTCAATTATAGTGGGGGGTTACATTCCAGACACCACCACGATAGGTTAAAAACCGCAAAGTAGGAACGCTATTTATTATTTTTGTATATATATTTTAAGGCTCTATAAACGCTTCCCACACTCTTGATCTTAACAATGTTCTAAACACTTAAACCCAGACAGTTTTAACAACACACACACATATATATATACAGTGTGTATATATATATATATATACAGTATATGTGGTCCCCGACTTACGTACAAGTTCCGTTCCTACGCACCGTTCGTAAGTCGAAAATTCGTAAGTCGGAACCTCCCGAGCCGCCACTGATACACGTACATGTACGGTAATGAACAGTTACCAAGCACTTCGCCTATCTTACCAAAGCTACATAATTATCACAAAACACTTACAGTCCAGGGCTAAAAATAAAAAATTAATTTCTTACTTTGAGCTGGTCAAGCCGGTCTCGTCTTTTAGCATGTTCGTTGCACGTCCGAGCTCCGCAACTTCGAGCTGCTTCACGCGGTCCAAACTGTTTACAGGAAGGACTGTTAGCATGTTAACTTATATATTTGGAGCCAGAAAAAGAGTTCATAACTTACTGAAAGCCGTTTCCCCGCGGCGTCCATCCAAAACAAGCTGCTCCGCGTTAGCATGTTAGGCCCCGCCATTAGCAGCGCCCGTTAGCGTTAGCCCCGCCAAGGCTGCCGCAGCTGTTTGTCCGCGTTTTCGCATGTTAGCTCGGTGTCCAGACAACATCTTATGCCGGGTACCCACCTAATTTCTCAAAACGCTCCTGCCGCCCCCTTTTGGCCGCTTGTCACGTTCCCACAAAGCCACTGAAGACCGTCTGATGACGCGCACTGGGGGGAGGCAGAGGGGAGGGGGTCTAGCTCGTTTTCCGGGTCAGTTGTTTACTATAGCTCCGACAGTCTGTGTTGAGAGCAGCTCCGACAGTCTTTGTTGAGATTAAAACGTTTTTTTTATGTTTGGGGCGATCGTACACTGGAGCGGACAGCAGCAACTGTAAAAATGCCACGTTTCTTACCGGAGTTTTAGCAGAGGCTCTCCCGATTGTTTGCTGGACGCGTCGAGCCACCAGAGATCGAATTTTCTGACGTTGGCGGCTCGACGCGTAGGTTGCTTTGGACGTGCGCGGAAAGGAACTGTAGCGTGCCGCCGCGCCGCTTCAAACACTCAAAACGCGCCGCTTCACGATACGCCGCGTCTCAACGCGTCTCCACATAGACTTTCAATGTAAACCGGCTGCTTCCGCCGCCCGACACGGGTCCAGTGGGTACCCGGCATTAGGCTGCCAGGCTGACATGGAGGCGAGCTCCCGGCCGCCGCCCGTCGACTCAGTGTCCCCGATGGGGCGTTAGCATCCAAACGTCCATCCTACAGCAAGGCTTGTTAGAATGTTAGCTCGTTGCTACTCCGGTCTGGCTCGCTGACTGCTGCTTCACACGGTCAACAGTGTCGTTTTGCTTCGCCCATCCGTTCCTCCACAAAACCACTGTTCAGCTCCAGATCATGTATCCGAGCGCAGGAACCTCTGATCGGACAAAGCCGGCTGTCAAGGCTGGAGCTACGAGGCTGGAGCTAACAGGCTAAGGCTAAACTCGTGGGCACTGCCGAAAACTGACTGCGGAATCTGCCGCAAACTTGGTCAATCGGCTTAAAAATGAATAATTCTGTATTAATATTAACAATACATTATTTATAAAGCCATTTAAAACAACCACAGCTGCAAGAAAGTGCTGTACACATGAAATCAAGAACATTTAAACACACATTTTTTTTTTTCATTTCATATTTTTATTCATATTATTCGTTCGTAAAGTCGTAAGTCTATGCCGTCATAAGTCGGGGACCACCTGTATATATATATATATATAAACTTCCCAAATATATATATATATG
>JBBPBX010020218.1:0-12841 GCA_038048925.1 Garcialebias charrua | reverse complement strand
TGTAAAAAAAATGTTGTGTTTATGTGCATGAGCAAATAGTGGCTGCCAAACTGCAGTGACATCATGTAAGCCTACTGGAACAAAAAGGATTTCTGACAAGTCACTATGAGCCTCATATATAATGTTTTCATTACCACCTTTAACTTTACAACCTAGTGTCAACATGAAATACAACACCAACCTCACTGCTGCTAGAGAGAATCACAAATGATAACAGCAGGTTAAAGCTCTTCAGTGCATTAGTGTCTGTATCTTTAATGTTTTAGCTCAAATTTCTTGTTTTGCTCATAAACAACTTTTAAAAGATGGAAGAAGCTAATATGACAGACCTATTGGATCTACAACAGATGAATCTGGGTGAATCTTTTGGAAACCTGGCAAAAACCATTGCAGATACTGTATGTTCCTGTTTTTGATTTTGTACATCCACCTTGTGGTGTTTTGCTAGTTTTGATACTTTGCATTTCACTTTCTATTTCTCTCCTATGTTTTTTTTTTCTTTTCTTTTTTTCTGTTTGTTGTTTAAGGAAATTCTATCATTGCTGTTCATCATTCTTTAGTTTGTAGCAGGTCGCTTTTGTAAATGAGCCCTCGAGGCTCAATGAGATTTACCTGACTAAATAAAGGTTGAATGAATGAATGGCTGAGAACAGCATCTCTGTCAGTCAAAGCAGCCTGTAAGTTTTATACATTTAAAAAAAGGCAAAATGTAAATGAAGTCTAAACTATCGAGCTGCCATGAAGAAACCAATTAAATACAAAAAAGAAAATTGTTTTGAAATCATGCTTAAAACTTATTTCTGATCAACTTTGGGCATTTTACTATTAGGGTCCTATTAATATGGACTCGGTTTTGGGGTCAGTCTCATGTGACTACCGTTTTTTAGCTGTATAAGTCACACCTTTTTGCATACATTTGCAATTCCTGTGACTTATACAGTGAAGCGACTAATATAAGTTTTTTCACCATATTTATAACCCAATTATTGGCTGAGATCTGAAGATTTCGTCCATTCCGACATGGAAACTATTGAACACTACCATTTTTAGCCACTAGGGGGTGCTAATGTGGGTGTCTCATTAATAGGTAAAAGTGGTTATTAATGAGACACTTGGCTTGCCATAAAGCCCACCTTGACCTCGCTCCGGAACGCCTGGAGCAAACTTAAAATCATTATTTCGCTGCTCTGCCCAGGTGAAATGCAAACCGTTAAAGTGCATTTATTAAGAAAAAGTTCACCTGAGACACACCTTTGCTATAATTTCAAGCAAACAATTGTAAGTGTTAATCTTGTTTAATTTTTGTTAAAGCCCTCCTTGTGCACTCGCCCACGGTAGCCATTTGGCTGCCAATCAATTTTTGACAACAATGGCCCACGTTCCCAGGTGGTCAGCGGTGACGCATAATAGATGCGACTTACACGGTGAAGCGACGTATTTACCGGTATGTTTTTTCCTCCTTTATTACATTTTTGGACAGATGCAACTTATACGGCGGTGCGACATGTACGGTGGAAAGTACGATAATTAACGAACTCCCGGATCTGACACCACCCCTTAGATTCACTTTTTTAGAAGCAGAGGCTGCTATATAACAAAACAATGTTACAGGTAGTCCCCGACTTACGAGCGAGTTCCGTTCCTGCGAGGCTCTCGTAAGACGAAAATTCGTATGTCGGAACAAGAAACACGTGTTCTCGTAAGTCCGGATTTTCAGTCGTAAGTCGGAAAATTTATGCTAGCGCTACTACGAACACTCGTTTTTCATCACAAATGTTCATACTAGTTCATAAACATGCTCATAAACTTGTATCCAAATGGTTAGCTAACACACTTTCATCTAAAAACAAATAAAAGTGCTGTATTTTTTGTATGTTCTTTACAAATTTACTGCTCGTTCGCCAGCTCGTAAGTCCGGAACCTCGTAGGTAAGAGTGCTCGTAATTCGGGGACTACCTGTACATTTACAGCAAAAAATGATACAGCAGTGCAAATAGATTTATAGTTAACATAGTATGTGCACAATGCAGACTTGCAATAAGACTCGTGTAGAAAAATAGACATTATTATCCAAGTGTTTGAACTGTCAGTATTTAGGATGTGTGTATTATGAGCAGACGTACTCAACCTGTTCTGCTGTGATGCACAGTACAAAGTGAACGAAGTACTGTGCACAGTGATGCTTTAGTACTTTCACAACACAGGTCTCTCTTGTAAATGAGTCCTCGAGGCTCAATGGGATTAACCTGCCTAAATAAAGGTTGAATGAATGAAAACTGTCTCCATCTTTCTGTTCTGATGGTTGAACAATCTTTCAGTTTGTATCTGTCCAGTTTTACATAGGGGGTGTCTGTGTACAGTTTTCTCTACCTCACCAAAGCAAACAAAGTGAGATCAAATCAAAACCGTGATGTAAAACTGTCAGGAACATCTTGTTCTTTTCTGTATTTTTCATGTTACTCAGCTAAGTAAGTGTGGATATTAGTTTGTGTAAAAATATATGGGATGTGATCAATGTCTTTTTTAAGAACGGTTGTTTACCCACCTACTTTTTCCAAACAGCTCTTCCCTCTCACACACTTCAGATTACTGTAGGTTTAGAATAAATCTTCTACTTATAACCTTCTATGAACAGCACAAACTACTTCAGAGAGGAAAAAAAAAAAGCCAGACGTCATGACTTCCTTCTGGTGTGGCAGCTGCTTGACTCACACTGTTGATCATGAGATGCATGATCGTTTTGGGCACAAGGTCTCTGATGGTTTTGTTGACGATGCCGATGTATGAATCCACCAAGTTGCGGATGGTTTCCACCTGTCGCTCCAACTGAGGGTCCATGGAGAATGTGTCTGTAGGAGTAGGCTCTTCATTCTCCACCTTAGTAACAACAAACAAACAAACAAACAGGAAACAGGAAGCATAAATGCTGAATACCACACATGCCACATTGTCTATAAGCAGAAGAAGAATTAGATCAACAGACTGAAGTCTTTTTTGTCCCACAAACCTTTGTGAAACACATTTAAGCAGTTTTACATGTTTTGTCTTAAATGGGCCACAAACACCTGTTAAAATGTATTTTTTCATATTTGCTGCCTTGTTGCTCAATTCTAACATAAAAGATTTCTATGCACACTACTGATTATGTGACACACACACAAAACAATGACAAATTGCCTTTATCATGTGGTAAAAAAATGTTTCAATGAAAAATTGAGTCACACACTCACTAGCTTGTATAGTCTACAAGGCTGGTCATTTGTTATTCATACCTGGTCCTTCTCAGGATAAACCCCTGCCCTGAGGAAGGATGCTTTCCAGCTGTCTACATCCTCCTGAGAATCACAGGCCAGTTCTATTTGGCGAAAATCCTTGTACACATTTCTGCACAAACAAAGAAAAGGAGGGGGTGGTGTTTGGTGATTTTAAGCTTTCTCCACTATACAAGAACATGCATGCAGACAAAAACCAATACCAGGCGATACAGGCGCGTTCACTAAGGTCAACAAATGTGTCTAACAAACAACATAACCCTGACCTCTGTTCAGTACTGAAGATTGCAAATATGTGCTTTGTGGACATGAAGCTTTTCTCTACATCTCTGATCTTCAGGTTGTCCAGAGGCAGCATATACTTCTTTTCTTTTTCCTTGAATAAGACAAAAAACAACAACATGTAAAATAAAGACAAGTTGAGCACTCAAACCATTTAAATAAAATGTATAAATACTAAATGTTTGAATCCAAACTACAAGATACGTTTTTACAGTTTTTTCAGAGAAACAGGCAACCAAATGATTTGTTTAACAAAACTTGAAAAAGGATTTTCTTTAAACCAGTGGTTCTCAAACTAGGGTCCCCGGACCCCCGGAGGGTCCACGAGCCAGTGCTTGGGGGGGGGCCGCAATAAAAAAAAAGATTTAATAAAATAAAATAAATACATATATGTATACCCTATACAGGTATATATACATTATATATATATTTTTTTACAAGCACATAGAGGTTTAACAACCAGTTAAAGCTGCTATATGTAACTTTTCTAACAATATTTTTTTAACATATTTCTTCATTCTGTCACTATCTCCTGACAGACTGATGTTAGACAAGTAATCTCTGAAAAAAACTATAGTCCCCCATGCTTCTCTAAAAGCATTTTAAAAAAAACACAGTGACCCGCCGTTAACCAGCCAATAAAAACAGAGCTTCTCACGCTCCTAACCCACGCCCCCGCCTGTCCCAGCCCGCAGCGGCCGCGCACGTTCTCGTTCAAAGGATTCCAAAGAGATGCAAAACAGTTTTGTATGTGACACAAATGTATTAAATTCCCCTTCTTCCTCCCTGATCTGGACTTTTCTTGTTTTTTTGCCAAAAGTCAAGTGATCGCCTCCTCCTCCGCTGAGTCCATGACTGAATTGAGGAAATGAATGAATTTGTCACGAGCGAATTAAACTCTGGTTCAACGTGGCTGCGCGAGGCTCTGCAGATTTGCTGGTGTTCTGGTGTGCTGGACCAGCGCTCCATGTTTTTATTTTATTTTTTAGAAAGTTTTATTAACATATAAACACAGAAATTCGCAGCGGCTGCGACAGGACATGAAGTGGAGGCAGAGTTAAGGAAGCTGAGCTGAATTACAGCGAGATCAAGGGGGAGCAGAGCCATATATGGCTCTGAGGGGGAGGGACCAGAAACGTGTCTCTGTTCAAAATTTTTCTAAGTTCCAGCGTGTTCCAGAAATTACATATAGCAGCTTTAAAATACACCAGAATGCAGGAAATAACATCTACTTCTTTCAAAAAAAAAATTGGTGGGAGGACCCCAGACCCCCACCAGCCCACCTGCTATTTGTGTTCCTGCATTGACCGGTTTACAATTTAAGCCCTGTTATTTTGTTTGACTACTGCAGTTATGATTCTGTTCAGTTAGTTTTCTGTAATAACTTGAAGAAGTGGCAATACATTTATTATGTTCATTAAGTGAATAGGTAAAGTTTTAAGTGGTTTTTGATACTGTTAATTTTCTCAAAACTAATTTTTAGAAATTGAAATTAAAAATGTTGTTAATTAAGTGCATCTTGAATGAAAAATATCCCATGTTTAAAAGTATAAAAATTGTATTAATACTATTAAAGAACAGGTCTTAAGTATTTATGTCACACAAATATTTCCATTGCATTAAAGAGACAAACTGAAGAAAATTATTTAATAAATATGAGAGCTATGAGGAGGTCCCTGAAACTTTTTCTCCCCTTTAAGGGGTCCCTGAACCCAAAAAGTTTGAGAGCTCCTACTTAAAATTATTCAGCTGCATAAAAAAGGACTTTCATACATTGAAGTAACTTTGATGGGATTTTTTTGTTGTTGTAAAAAAGGGTTTTATAATTTCTCATTTGCTTGGTGTTTTTGTATTAATGCCTTAACAAGTTAAACCTGAGTTAAACGCAGATTTTGGCCTGAACTTTAAGTTTTATTAATGACACAATGCGTCACATGTTCATCTGAGAGTGCATCGACCTAATTTAAAAACCTATCAAAGACCATCTAATATTGTCAAACTATGATCTTTATACACAAGACTTAAATTTTTAAAAAGTTAAATAGAGATATAGCATGATTGAATGTGTTGCATTTAAATCAGACAGATTCTGTCACTTAAATTACACTAATTTCCACAAAAAGCCAAACCTTTTATAAAGAGGAAGTCTTTAAACTACTGAATATTCAGACTGATAGTAATATTAGATGAAAAAAACAAGAACTTATTACGGTACTTAGTCATTAATGAGCAAACAAGAAAGAATGTATTTCCTCTGTTTGGATGACCACCAAGCCAAACCTTTTATAAAGAGGAAGTCTTTAAACTACTGAATATTCAGACTCAGACTGATAGTAATATTAGATGAAAAAAACAAGAACTTATTACGGTACTTAGTCATTAATGAGCAAACAAGAAAGAATGTATTTCCTCTGTTTGGATGACCACCAGGGTAGCACACTGAGAAACGCATGATGAAGGCGAGGAGGAGGAAAGGAAGAAAAGGAGGAGCCCGAGGGAGTTATAGTGGGGTGGGGTGCCAGCTTTCACTGTTGAGCTGAGACATCTGGAAGCATTTACATCTGCACTAACAGAGTGGCTCAGGCCCAACAGTTGCATCACTCACAGCTCCACACAATCCCCGAACAAAACCTCTCATCCACGTACACAAAGAAGTCAATCTTTAACTGCATGTGTAGAGACAAACAAAAACACGTCCCTGGAAGAACTCGGCACATAAAATGAGCACTGAGTGCGTACGTACGTACGTACTTGTAAAGTTATGCTCAACTTCCTAAACACCCAGTGAGATTTGTGAGGACAAGAGTCGGCACACATGCACACTTGTACACACAATTCCCCCCTCCCTTTAGGCACCCGTAACCCAGTACGATTTCCTGCAAATTCCAAAGTCAGACCCTGGCTGGAACATTTCAACTCGCCTTGCCACGTCAGTTTTCCTACACTATCGTATCACGCTCTTTCTTCTACTTTGCTTTTTCTCAAAATGCAGGCCTGCGTAAAAATCATTGTATTTCGTCCTTCTGGGAAACTCAGACTGTTCGGTTGTTTTCTTTTGATTCGCAGTAATGATTTCAAAGTTTCTTCTTTTTTTTTGATGGAAGAACAGAAGAAGCTGATGAAAAGAAGTAACTGGTGAGTGAGTTGAATATAACAATTTTGCATTTCTGCCCTTAAGATACTCAAGTCAGAAAAGCAATACAGTTAAACTGTGGTTGGACTTAAATTATTTTTTATTTTTTGTGCTTTTACCCATCATTGCACTAACATGATGCTTGTTGTCAAACTTTTTAGTGAAGAGAGGTTTTCAGGAGTTATTTTCAATTAGATTAACATCACATTTTAAATGTTATAACTATGCTTTATTGAAGATTGTACATATGCAAAAATAAGACATATTGTTGAGTTGTACGATCATTGCTTAAGCTGTTATGTACAAGTTTTTTTTTATCCCCATGCATGTATTTGTTTCATTGCGGTAATATTTACACTGTGTGTCCTCTGTCCTACTGTCCTAGGGTAGCGACCTGCAGACTCGATGACCTCCGGGTCCTTCCTCTCAGAGTCCTTCTCACTCCCACCCAGCCTGCCCAGTGTTCAGACTACCTGTTCCTAAAGCTACAGCTGAACAGTAGTCTGCACATTGGTTAGGTTAGGCTGGGATGCACACCTCCTGCCTGATGCAAATGGCACCAAACCTCTTTTTTAGGATACATCAACTGTATTATAAACTTTTATTAATCTGTTTTTTTTTTTATTCCTGTCGTGAGGTTGTTGTCTTGTTTCAGCCAGGTATATTAACTATATCATGACAAATATAGCCTTGTGAAACAGAAATTCCTCTCACCTCCTCATCTTTGTACCAGGACAGGGATTCAGCTGTCAGGACAAACCAGAAGTCTTTGGAGCCTCCTTTCATGATGCCGAGATGGAGCGTTAGCCAGCCTTTCCTGATTACCTATACAGTGAGGATAATGTGTGGAAAAGACCAGGATTGCAGAGGGATAGAGAATATTAACAATTAGGCACATGCACTGTGGAAATAATATTAATAGGATAATGTGTGGAAAAGACCAGGATTGCAGAGGGATAGAGAATATTAACAATTAGGCACATGCACTGTGGAAATAATATTAATAAGGATCACTACTGTAGTAGGAAATGCTTTATTGATTCCAGGATTTGACAGACACAGACAAAGTCTTACCCTACTTACCTGCAAGAAAATAATGTAGTTTAGTTTACCGAATAATTTTAATGTTATATCATTTACCATATATCTGTGAGTTTACAATTATTTAAGGTCCAACATGACAGAAGCCCAGAATAAGTTTTTTTTTTTAAAGTAAAGCGTGACAACATGCATAGTTTTAAAAAGCCATGGCCAAAGGTTTTGAAAATGACAAATATAAATTGTCACATAGTTTGTTGACAATTTTTATGATGATATTTTGCTAATACTGTACTCCAGAATGTATTTTTTGGTATACCATAGAAACATTGGACAAAGAGAGCTACTGGTAAACACACTGTGCATCAAACTTTTGTGACAAATAACATTTGTTTCATTCTCAAAACCTTTGGCCACAACTGTACTCTGTAATAAGGCTAAATTTAACCAAAGAACCAGATTAAATTAACATTTTCAAGAAGTGCTAAAAACAAATGCAGGAATGGTCACATTTTATTTAACAAAAAATAATCCAGCAAACCTACAAACAGTACAAGATTCTGTCCAGGGCTTGTTTGGCCCAACACAGAGACAAAACCAAAGGGTCGACGGTGGCGTGTTAGAAGGTTAAGCGATTAGCTGGAGTCAGATATACAAGAGTTAAAAAAAAAAAAAAACTATGATTATAAAACTGAGCAAAAAGTTAAAATGGAACAGATTAAATGCTGAAACAATAGGTCTGACCGTGTTAGTTTTACAGACAAGACACAAATCGAAATACATGTGAGCACCAGAGGTGGACTAACTATATCGGAGTTGAGTCTGGGGAATGTATGTTTGCAGTTTTAGAGCCCTTTGTTCCTACCTCCTCACTATTTTCATGCTCAAGACTCCCATGTGCTTAAAGTACAGTACAGTATAAAGTAAAAAAAAAAAATACTGTAATGACAGAAAAACTGAATTTTGTGTCAAGTACATTTCAAAACCTGCAGCAGACTTTTTTTTTTTTTTTTTTTTTTACAATTTCCCTCCATGCATGAGCAAGATGGATGGGGTAGAGAGTGTGGATAGGGGGTGGGAGCAGGAATAGTTTCTAAGTAAAAAAGTGCCAATATCAACATGGGAGAGTAGACAAGAACACAGATTTCTTGGTAGTTTGCTCTGGAAAGTAAATGACTTGAGCTTTCAGAAACATGAAAACTTTAAATCCTCAAATAAAAGCTGCTTCTTCTTCTGCTGCATTTATAAGATTTAGTTTATTATAAGCTTTATTATAAGACTGAGTGTCACAGATGAGATGCTTTTGTTTCTTCTAGCAAGCAGCAAATAACCGTTCAAATATTCAGTCCCAATAAATTCCCGTTGTACCTCGGTGCAATGTCAATAAAGATATTCTGATTCTGATTCAATAGTTGTTAGATAATAGAGGTTGTTAGATCACACAAAAGATCAACACAAAGAAAGACACTTTTTTGATTGTAGACAAGTTTGATTATATAAATTTGCCTCGACAGATATTAGGAACACAGAATAAAGAAATGTTGAAAAGGAATTTGGTTTCAAGTGCTGTAATTTATCCCAAAGGCATGAGCAGTCACCATGTTGGGTTAAAGACAACTTGAAATAAGCTCTAAATGTTTGGTGTTAGAATGATTCATGGAGGATGGAGTGAGGAGTCGAATCAAATAAACATGAAAACTATGATGGAAAATCCGGACAACTTTTATTAGATTATTAAGATAGTTAAGAACTGATTTTCTTAATTGATTTTTTTTTGTAATTTTTTTTCCAGCATCAATAAAATTTTAAACATTCATGCACACTTAAATAAACAAATAAATAATGTTGCATGTTGCTAATTTGATTGCTCCAACCGTCCCCATTTTGCCCTCAGTGACTTTTAGGACGATTCTCATGAAGAAAACATTTGAATCACCGTGCATGAGGCAGCAGCAGAGGTACAAACCAAATGACAGGAGAACTGACACCTCCATTGTCATTGGTGCGAGAGTTTCTCATTTTATTTTTCTGCTCCTCTTTGCTGGTAAAATTCTCCAAAATATAGTAGAAAATGTTAGTAGAATTACTGACAATTACTGCCTTATTAAAACAATTTCAAATTGTTGAGTGTTAAGTGTGGAGACACTTAAAAATTACTGGAGACTGTGCATTGATGCTTGAATTATAACCGATACAGATCTGGTAAGTCCGGAGACTCTACCTTTTCCTCTTGGACCTCCACAAGCCCGCCAAGCTGCAGAGGGGTAAAACAACTCATTAAGGTGAAGGTATCACCTTGCATAAATACAGGAGCCTGCCATCAATCAGGTATCTCAGAGCATTTAATCTCGACACCAGAACTATAAAGGCTAACCTTTATTAATATGGCCTCAGTTCTTCTGCATGGCCTACCTCTGCTGCCACTGGCAGGGTGTCGGTTAAATCTGTGGGGTACTTACCAGAATCTCACCCTGCAGTAATGGGAAGGGAAGTGGAGTTAAAGCAAATGGGGTGCATGAATTCAAAGCCAAAATGAATAAAAAAGCAAGAAAGTAGAGTTGAACAGAGAAGGTAATGGGGGAAAGTTGAGATTGATAAGGGAAAGAAACAATTAAGTAGGAATGGAAAAGAAATGTAGAAAAAGAGTAGAAAATAAGTGATTTAAGAAGGAAATTAGAAGGAGCAACAAATAGGAAAGAGAAAATGCATGAGGCAACAAGAGACAGATGAAAAGAGGAGAGATATACAGAGAGACAGAGCAAGAGTTACATGCAATTCAAATTATTTCATGTACATTACAATCTGGTTAAGTCACATTTCGTGTATGGTTGATTGGTGCAATATTCATGCATTATCTAAATTCAAATGTAAAAATGCTTGTGAGTTAATGGGAAGGCTCAACAATCAACATAAATTTGGTGATTGATTTTGTGCTTTTAAACAGCATGCTTGAGTAACATGCAAACAACAGCCGTGAAGACAAGTGCTTGTTTTAAAAAGCAGGGATAGGGGCTCTTCCTTAAAACTCACTAAAGTATCTCTCCTCATATTGAAACTATAAAGTAATTAGATGTATTAATAACTGTACACATATCATGTAGGATATGTTTAGGGGCTTTAAAACACATTCAAATTCAACAATGGACTAAATATCAACATAAATAAACAGAAAGGGGAAGTACCAGCTTTAAAACATCACAGAGAAAAATCTGACAGATAAATAGAAGAATCACAAAGGACAGACTGGATGTGTTTAATACCGTAGTTGCGGTGATGTACTGGCAAATACCATTACCAAGAGCAAGAAATAGAAAATTGGCTGAGGTACGTTCTCAGGTTTGATGATTATTAGTCTAATAATCAGTAAAGGGTGATTAAACTGAGGACATGTAAGAAGACAAGAGCCGAGTTATAAAACGTACCTGGTTGGGGATGGCCCTCTTCTTGTTTGCAGCAATATTTCTCTGCTGTGCGCTGTCATTATACAAAGATGAACAGAAAATTAATGAGTATGATTCCACACCAACCACAACCTACGAAAACATTGCTGTTTAATTACTATATTTACTTTCTATTCTAATTGGTCTTAGAAAAAACTTATTTGACAGGTTGCAGGTTTCAATTTAATACACCAAAACAAAAGTACATGAACATTGTCATGATTTGAGCACTCTCAGACATAACCCACCCTTTTTTTTTGCCCACCTGTTGTTGCTGTACCCTGGGGAGCTACCATCATCCAGCCTTCTGTAGTCAAGACTGAAAGTGATGTCATGAGAACCATTAAGAGCCCTGGCTGATCTGTGAGTTGTTATGTCAATCCACTTGCCATGCAGAGGCAAGACATAAACCCTGACACATGCTTTTACAAGGGCTTGGTTTGTTATTCCGTCAATACCAAAATCCACACCAGAAAGGAGTTCCATTAAAACACAGTTTACGGTAACTGCAACAAAAGGGAGTGCATGAAACCACCCGCAAACTCTAGATTGCTTTGAGATATACTAGAAAAAAGATAAACGCTTTGCTGTGTGCAAATAGGTTTCTAGAGCAAAGCAGCCACAGATTAAAACATGAGCTCTTTTTGTTGTTGGTACAATAACCATGTGTTGTAGCAACAGTCGGAATCAGCTGGGGAACGTCTTTTAGTCAAGCAACCAAGCATGTCTGGCTGCTTTCGTTTGGAGGAGCTTCATTGTCTCATGCAGGAGAAAATAAATGTTCATCTCGCACAGTGATGGCTGGACATGGGCACCAGTGACCCCCCGCAACCCGAAAAGGAAGAAGCAGGTAAATATAATGAATGAATGAATGAATGAATGGATGGATGGATGGTGTAAGCTTGACGATCGTGGGATTCACCTCCACAAAAGGGAGACACACACACACAACACTGCACAACACACTGCAGGTTTGCAACATGTGTAATTATAGGGAACACTTTGGAAGAAGCAAAGCATTATTTCAGTTTCTGAAACAAGTCTCTTTTAGAACTAAAAAGCCACAAATGCAGATGAACGGTAACACAAACCTACTGAGATCAAACTGGGGTCATGGCAACAAGCTCAATACTGGACGGAGGAACGATACCTACTTTGCAAAACCTATGAAGTCCTCGTGGTTGGTGTTGATGTAGGACAGCTCAGTGTCAATCAGGAGCAGAACCTTAGAAGCAGAAAATGTGGTTAAGATAGACACGATGTGATTAAAAGATACTTTCAGAGGGCACAAATAACAAAGTCTCATCTGATATTACTTGTTAAATCCAGACAAAGCAATGCCAATAGATTTACAAGGTGATACTGGCTGCATGTAGGAGCACTTAGAGCTAAAAGATTCTTACTTGAAAGTTTAATTTTATAAAACCTATACTTTATTAAGTTCCTTAATAATAGTACTGTACTGTACTCAACTTAAATTACAAGTCATTTCCAATGTAAAATGCTACACAGACAAATCTAAAAAAAAAAAAAACTGCAAACATATTAGCTCTGATTATATCTAAGAGCCTGAAGAAGTCAGGAACTAAAGCAGGAAGATGGAAATGTTTGCTGCATACTTTGAGGTCATGCATTTATCTCAAACAAGCAGATAAGAATCTAAATATATATATATA
>JBBPBX010020217.1:20308-43600 GCA_038048925.1 Garcialebias charrua | reverse complement strand
TTGTTTCTGAAGCAAATTTAGTTTTTGTTATTGAAGGGATTGTGGTTGATGGAGCAACTTCAATTGTTGATGACCCAACACTTGGTGGAGCAATTGGAGTTGTGGGTTTAGCAACCGTTGTTGAAATGCCATTGGTTGATGTAACTGTAGTTGTTGTTCTGGGGGCACTTGAAGTTGTTGGAGAGACAGTTATAGGAGTAACTAGGGTTGTTGGTGGATCAGCGGTGGTTGTTGATGGAGCAGCTGAAATTGTATATGGAACTACTGTTATTGCTGATTGGGAAGTTTCATATACAGATGCTATTGTTGTTACTGAAGCAACCATGCTTTTAGATGGAACAACTTTGATATCTGATGAAACAACTTTGGTTGTGGAATCTTTTGCATCTGTTTCTGTTGTCATAGCTACAGTTTGAACTACTGTTGTTTCTGAAGCAAGTTCAGGTTTTGTTGTTGGAGGGATTGTCGTTGGTGAAAGAGGAATTATGTTTGATGAATCATCTTTGCTTGTTGTGATTATTGTTGGACCAACTGTGGTTGCTGGAGCCACAGAATGTATTGATTTGGTTATTGTTTGATCAACTGTTGTTGTTTTTACAGCATGCATGGATGTTTGAGCTGTAGTTGGAGCAACTGTGGTTATTAATGGAGCAACTGCTGTTGCTGGAAAAACAGCAGCCATGTTTGATGAAGCAAATTGGGTTGTTGTGATCGTTGTTGGAGCAACTGTTGTTGATTGAGCAAAAGTTGTTGGAGCCACATTTGTTTTCGGAGCAACTCTAATTGTTGTATGAGTACCTGTCATTGATGTTGAAGCAACAATAGTCTTTGCTGGGCTTGTGGTTGTTGGTGAAGCAGCAATTGTGTTTGATGAATCAACTTTGCTTGTTGTGATTTTTGTTGGAGCAACAGTTATAGTTGATTGGCCAACAGTTGTTGGAGACACAGTTTGAGTAACTGTTTTTGGAGCAAATGTTGTTTGTTGACCATAAGTTGTTGGAGCCACAGTTGTTTTTGGAGCAACTATGGTTGTAGATTGAGCAGGAGATACTGCTGTAACAATTATGCGTGCTGTTGGAGCAACTGCAATGGTTGATGAACCATCACTTGGTGGATCAACTGGAGTTGTGGGTTTAGCAACCGTTGTTGAAATGCCATTGGTTGATGTAACTGTAGTTGTTCTTCTGGGGGCACTTGAAGTTGTTGGAGAGACAGTTACAGTATAGGAGTAACTAGGGTTGTTGGTGGATCAGCGGTGGTTGTTGATGGAGCAGCTGAAATTGTATATGGAACTACTATTATTGCTGATTGGGAAGTTTCATATACAGATGCTATTGTTGTTGCTAAAGCAACAGTGCTTTTAGATGGAGCAACTTTGATATCTGATGAAACAACTTTGGTTGTGGAATCTTTTGCATCTGTTTCTGTTGTCATAGCTACAGTTTGAACTTCTGTTGTTTCTGAAGCAAGTGCGGGTTTTGTTGTTGGAGGGATTGTCGTTGGTGAAAGAGGAATTATGTTTGATGAATCATCTTTGCTTATTGTTGGACCAACTGTGGTTGCTGGAGCCAGATAATTTATTGATTTGGTTATTGTTTGATCAACTGTTGTTGTTTTTACAGCATATATGGTTGTTTGAGCTGTAGTTGGAGCAACTGTGGTTATTAATGGAGCAACTGTTGTTGCTGGAAAAGCAGCAGCCATGTTTGATGAATCAACTTGTGTTGTTGTGATTGTTTTTGGAGCAACTATTGTTGATTGAGCAAAAGTTGTTGGAGCCACAGTTGCTGTCAGAGCAACTCTATTTGTTGTATGAGTATCTCTCATTGATGTTGAATCAACGGTAGTTGCAGATAGAGCATCAGCTGTTGGAGCACCTGTGGTTGTTGTTGGATGAAAGGTGGCTGTTGTTGGAGTGGCCGAAATTTTTGTTGGAACTACTGTTATTGCTGAGTGGGACGTTTCTGTTAAAGAATAAGTTGTTGTTGATGAAGCAACCAGGCTTTTAGATGGAGCAACTGTGATATTTGATGAAACAACTTTGGTGGAATCCATTGCACCTGTTTGAGTTGTCACAGCTACAGTTTGAACTTCTGTTGTTTCTGAAGCAAATTTAATTTTTGTTATTGAAGGGATTGTGGTTGATGGAGCAACTTCAATTGTTGATGACCCAACACTTGGTGGAGCAATTGGAGTTGTGGGCTTAGAAACCGTTGTTGAAATGCCATTGGTTGATGTAACTGTAGTTGTTCTTCTGGGGGCCCTTGAAGTTGTTGGAGAGACAGTTAAAGGAGTAACTAGGGTTGTTGATGGATCAGCGGTGGTTGTTGATGGAGCAGCTGAAATTGTATATGGAACTACTGTTATTGCTGATTGGGAAGTTTCATATACAGATGCTATTGTTGTTGCTGAAGCAACAGTGCTTTTAGATGGAACAACTTTGATATCTGATGAAACGACTTTGGCTGTGGAATCCTTTGCATCTGTTTCTGTTGTCATCGCTACAGTTTGAACTACTGTTGTTTCTGAAGCAAGTGCAGGTTTTGTTGTTGGAGGGATTGTTGTTGGTGAAGCAGCAATCATGTTTGATGAATCATCTTTGCTTGTTGTGATTGTTGTTGGACCAACTGTGGTTGCTGGAGCCACAGAATTTATTGATTTTGTTATTGTTTGATCAACTGTTGTTGTTTTTACAGCATATATGGTTGTTTGAGCAGTAGTTGGAGCAACTGTGGTTATTAATGGAGCAACTGTTGTTGCTGGAAAAGCAACCGCCACTTTTGATGAATCAACTTGGGTTGTTGTGATTGTTGCTGGAGCAAATGTTGTTGATTGAACAAAAGTTGTTGGAGCCACAGTTGCTGTCAGAGCAACTCTAATTGTTGTATGAGTACCTGTCATTGATGTTGAAGCAACAATAGTCTTTGCTGTTGGAGGGATTGTGGTTGTTGGTGAAGCAGCAATTGTGTTTGATGAATCAACTTTGCTTGTTATGATTTTTGTTGGAGCAATAGTTATAGTTGATTGACCAACAGTTGTTGGAGACACAGTTTGAGCAACTGTTATTGGGGCAAATGTTGTTGTTTGTTGACCACAAGTTGTTGGAGCCACAGTTGTTGTTGGAGCAACTATGGTTGTTGATTGAGCAGGAGATACTGCTGTAACAATTATGAGTGCTGTCGGAGCAACTGCAATGGTTGATGAACCATCACTTGGTGGATCAACTGGAGTTGTGGGTTTAGCAACAGTTGTTGAAATGGCAGTCGTTGTTGTAGCTGTGCTTGTTTTTCTGGGTACAATTGTAGTCTGAGAGACAGTTGTAGGAGTTACTAGGTGTTTTGTGGAGACGACTGTTGCAGATGTTGGAGCAACTAGAACTGCTGGAGTCGTGGTTGGTGTTTTTGAATCTGATGTGGAGTTGTACCAAACAAAACAAATGATCTCATGTTGAGGCGTTGTATTAGTGGTAATTCCAGGCTCATCAGCTTTAGTCTCATCAGCCAAACGTAAATGATTTGTAATGGAAGGCGCATGAGTCGGTTTAGCTGTAAGACATTAAAAACAAAAGTGATATATTTTTGTGTGCTCAATAAAACAATTTTATTTATTTATGAATAAACTTTTTTCTTAAAAAAAAACACAGTATATTTACAGACATCAACCACCTACTTTCCACTGTACTTGATTCTGAGTGTCAATTAACATATTAATTTATTCTAAAGTAATTTTCCTATAAAATCATGTTAAATTATATAGTCATATTTGTCCATGAAACCCAATGAATCCAACCAGCTACTCAGTCTATAAGCACGTCTTAAAGACATAAAAATCTGGATGACCCTAAATTTTCTGCTTTTGAATACAGGCAAGACTGAGGTTTTAGTTTTTGGACCTGAGCATCTTAGGAATATTTTTTTTGTCTTTCGCTCTACTTGGATGGCATTAATCTGGCCTCCAGCTCTAATCTAAAAAAAGTTAAGTCTGGTCCTCTGGACATTCAAAAAACAAAACAAAACAAAAAATTGTAGATTGGTGTTATTTTTGTTCAGGACATGTCTTTTATCACCCACATTAAAAATATTACTAGAACGGCCTTATTCCACCTGCGTAATATTGCTAAAATGAAAAACTTCTAAAAATGATGCAGAAAAACTGGTTCATGCATTTGTCACACCTAGACTGGACTTTTGCAATGGTTTGTTATCTGAGTGTTTAAATACTTCTTTTAAAAAGTGTACAGTTAATCTAAAATGCTGCTGCCGGAGTCTAAACTAGAGTTACTGGGAGAGTTCCTATCTCTCCAGTTTGAGCTTCTCTCCACTGGCTCCCTGTTAAGTCCAGAACTGAATTCAAAATCTTGCTTCTAACTTACAAAGCTCTCAACAACCTAGCTCCATCTTATATTACAGATCTTATTGTTCCATATTTTCCTAACAGAGCACTTTGCTCTCAGACTGCAGGCTTACTTATCGTTCCTAGAGTTTACAAAGCAGAACGGGAGGAAGATCTTTCAGTTATCAGGCTCCTCTCATGTGGAATCAATTTCCAGTTTCTGTCTGTGAGGCTGACACATTGTCCAGTTTTAAGACTGGGCTTAAGACTTTCCTTTTTGATAAATCCTATAGTTAGGGTTAGATTGTTATGCTGCTATAGGCTCAGACTACTGGAGGACAGATTGGCCTCATTTCCTTAAATTATTTGTTAAAATTGAATAGTTCCCTTTCAGTTGATCTCTCGGTGCAACATACTTGCTATGGGAATTGCGCCCCCGCACGATTACCTGAAGGAATATACTCACGCCTTTACGGCTAGGGGCGTCACAGCCGCGCCAGAGGCCCCGCCCTCTGGGTACTTAAGCGCCCCTCCATCTTTCTCTTTTTGCCCTTCACCTCGCTTAAACCTGAACTACCTCTTCGCGGGACTTCTCTGTTGCTTCATCGCTCAACCAGAGGTGAGCTTGCTCCCTACGCAGAGTATGTTCTCCTCTCTCTACAGGTTGCTTCGCTCGACGGCGCTAACTACGCCACAAGAAAAAAGCTACCTCGCTAACTCCTAGCAAGCTAGCCAGCGAAAGCGACACGACGGAGGAGACTTTTCAAGAAAAAAGAAAGAAGATTCTGGAAGGACTTGCTCGCCTCATCTCGGACATGCCTCCGGAGAAGGGAAAGCGAAAGGCAAGACTTCCAAGGAAAACCAGCGGGACAACGAGCCCAACCTCGCGCGCCTGTCCCAGCGGATGCGGCTTTTCCCTCGCAGCAACGGACACCCACGAGGCCTGTCCAATCTGCTTGGGGATGCTGCATGCTAAAACAGCACTGGATGCGCCCGACTTTTGCCCACACTGCAGCCTCATGATGGATGCGGTGCTGCGGCATCGGGTTGACCTCGTCGCCAAGGCCATGGACTCTTCAGCGACTCCAGCGGACGCGGACACCACGGAGCCCCTCACTCCCACGCCGGAGCTCGAGAACATGGCTCTACATGACAGCACACGCGTCGAATGGGGCGACAGCCCTGACGTGCTGGCTCCCATGGTGGACCTAACAGTCGAATTCGACACCCGGGGCATGATGAACGAGGACGAGATCTCGATTTCAGCCTCGGGCGAATTTTCAACGGAGGAGGCGGACCTGGAACTGGAGGATCAGGGTGAAGACCTCTCCCAGACCCCAGTACCTGTGCTCCCAGAAACTGACTTTTCCATCCCTGCTCTGTTCGACCTGTGCCACAGAGCAGCGGACGCACTGAACATCCCATGGCCTGAACCTCCGCCTCGCCAACAGGTCACGAGGCTGGCAGGAAGCTATTTCTACTCGAAGCAGCAGGCCGCCACGAGGCAAAAGATGCCCGTGTTCCCAGATTTTCTGACAGAACTAACGCGCACCTGGACCCAGCCACGAGCCCCCATGCTTCTCCCCCTCTCACAGTTCCTCGACGTGGATGGGATGGATGAAGTGGGAATAGCTAACGTGTCTCAGATTGAGGACACTCTAGCGTCTCACCTGGCTCCTAAATCATCAGGAACAAAACCAACTCTTCCTAACAAGGCTTGCCGGGCCTCGGCGTCTCTTCTAGAGAAATGCTACAGGGCTCAGGGACTCGCGGCACGCGACTTGAACGCGTCCGCGTTAATGCAGGCTTACCTAACCGAAAAACTGCAACAACTCCAAACGACAACGGACAAGCAGGCGGCTGCCGAATTGCTGGATGAAACTCGCAGAGCAACAGACTTCGTGCTCCGTATGATGGGGACAGCTGCTGTTGCACAAGGCAGGGGAATGGCAGAAGTGGTTTTCGCGATCCGCCATCTCTGGATGATGCTGACAGATCTCCCAGAGGGACAGAAGGTGCCTTTTCTCCACCACTCGATAGAGCCGGCGGTATTGTTTGGGAAAGCTTTGGAGCGAATTCAAACCAAGCTGGACCAAAGACGCAGACACGCCGAAGCTCTCCGGGTGGGCATTCCCCGGAGAAGTTTCGCCCCCCAAAAGGAGTCTTTTGGTAGCAGACCTGCGCAACCTCGGCACCACTCAGCATCCTGTGCCCCGCCGCGAAAGCGGCCTGCATAGGAGGAGGAGCCCCGGCAGAGACCTCCTCCCCAGGGCCCACCTCATACTGAGCATGCATGGAGCAAAAACAGGTTTGTCCCCCGCCAGGCGACCAAACACAGGGACTCCTCCGCGAACCGGGACAACAGAAAGAACCGTGCCTGATGAACCAGGTCCACGTGTCCACATTACAGGGTCAACCGTCCACGTGGTAACGGGAATGATCCCTTCATGTCCAGACTTTGCTTGTAACACAGTACAATCGGCTGGTATTTGTTCAGCATGCACAAATCATGCCTTCTTTGCTGTGAGTGACATAAAATCATGTACATCATTGCACAAAAGCACAAATAAAGTTCATGAAACAGCTCCTCTCTGTTTTATTGAAAAAAAAAACACACAAACAACAACAACACAGAACAGGTCTCCGACCTGCAAGCCGTCATAAATAGAGAGGGCCTTTTTTCCCCCTCTCTCTCATGGCCCACGTGGTATTAGCATAATTGATAAGCCCCAGCAGAGCGCCTCTGCAATCAGCAGACGCAGAGGAGTCTGCGAACCCCCTCCACACCTCTTAGGAAGACAGGTGGGGAGAGTCACATGCTCAAACCCTAGTTCCATTGTGAACAACGGGAGAGCCAATACACTTACCAGACGAACACGTGACATGTCAGCTCCTCAGAAGCCGTTTTCGCATTGACCGGCCCTCTATGGCCCGGGCCGTCCCGCCCCGCCTTCTAACCCGAGTTCAGCGTGTTCGCATTTTCCATTTTTTCCCCGGGTCCGCCCTCGTTTTGGAACCATCTCCACCGTGGTTCTGATCGGGCCGGACTCTCCCGGCCCAGTTTGACGTCATGTACTGCTCACATTTGATTCGTTGTTTGCAGCAGGGGCTGGACTCGTTCTAACAACAACCACAGCGCTAGCTGAATTTCATTAAAATTTAACTACAGAAACCCCTAAAAAAATTATTAGCTGAATTAGTGTTTCTGAGTTTAATTTTTGTTAATAACTGATTACAAATCAGCGTATGTATCAGCTTATGTTAGAAAGTAAATAACACGAAGCGCGCATCCATTTCTGCCTTTCTGCGCGACCTGAATGTCATTAAAATATAACTAATATTGTCTAACTCTTGCGCGCAGCCAGGGTTTTAAAATATAACTAATAATCTCTAACTTCTACGTGCAGCTAGAATGTTAAGAGCGGTGATTGATTGCTATATAGGTAAAGTGGACACATGAAAATCCAGTCAGCCACTGTAGCTCAGAGAGATCATCACTGCACTTACACTCTTTTATCTTGACCCGAGGAAGCGGGTTCGCGTCCCACCTGGTACAAAGTAATTTAACTGTTTTTTTATTGGAGTAAATAAAAAGGAGTTTGTTTGGTTAACACAACTCAGGCAGCTACAATTTTCACACCTTAACAACAATGACTGTTTTCAGTCGGTTGTAGGTATAAACAAACCAGAGCCAAATCAGATTTCTCTTCCTGTTTTTTAAGAGGAAATGAGCTCCTTATCATCAAATAATCTCAAGTCTGCAAAACTGAAAGTTATGCACCATAACTCATGTTCCCTGAAGGAAGGGAACGAGGTGCAACATACTTGCTATGGGAATTGCGCCCCCACGCGATTACCTGAAGGAATACATTCACGCCTTTTACGGCAGGGGGCGTCACCCGTGCCAGAGGTACCGCCCTTTAGGTACTTAGGCGACTGACGCCCCTCCAACTGTCTCCAAAATTGCACTTCACCGAGCTTTCAGCATTGAAAAGGGCCAGCTATGTTGCACCTCGTTCCCTTCCTTCAAGGAACATGAGTTATGGTGCATAACTTTCAGTTCCCTTTCAGTTCGGTCTCTCGGTGCAACATACTTGCTATGGGAACGTAATTCATTCACGCCCTTGAAATGCTCAGTAAAATGCCTGTTAGTGTGAACGTCTGCCCTTGACCAGAAGGCATCTCAAAGCTACTTTCTATTGTGTATTAGAAAGAACAGCCTGAGTGACATCACACGCAGTAACATCCAAACTGTAGTACTTTGCAAAAGTGTTTAAAGAGCTCCAGTTCGCAGTAGCACAAATGTCTGCAACTGACACGCCCTTGAACAATGACCAGGAAGTGGCNTAATTCATTCACGCCCTTGAAATGCTCAATGAAATGCCTGTTAGTGTGAACGTCTGCCCTTGACCAGAAGGCATCTCAAAGCTAATTTCTATTGTGTATTAGAAAGAACAGCCTGAGTGACATCACACGCAGTAACATCCAAACTGTAGTACTTTGCAAAAGTGTTTAAAGAGCTCCAGTTCGCAGTAGCACAAATGTCTGCAACTGACACGCCCTTGAACAATGACCAGGAAGTGGCCAAGCCCTTGGTTGAGTGAGCATGGACTCCATGGGGCACTTGTTGGCCTTTGCTACCATATGCCCTTTTAATAGCCTCCGTCACCCAATGTGAGAGGCGCTGTCTTGATAGGGCCTTTCCTGTAGCAGGTGCGGCAAAGCATACAAACAGTTGGTTTGTTTTTCTCTATTCGGCTGTTCTCTGCATGTAGATGCGTAAAGCCCTCACTGGGCAGAGAGCCTGTAGCCTTTCCTGTTCCTGAGTGAGGACAGGATCAGGCGGAAAGGAGGAGAGATCAAAGTCCAGACTCCTATGGTTCAGCGTCAAGACCTTGGGAGTGTATGTGGGATTAGGCATTAGTGTGACCTTTGACCCGTCAGGGGCGAATCTGGTACACATTGGATGTACAGACAATGCATGGAGGTCACCCACGCGTTTCGTCGAGCAAAGAGCCAGGAGAAGAGCAGTTTTATAAGATAGAAAATCTATCTTAATCTCACTCAGAGCTCGAATGTCGGGTCGCAAAGAGCCCCCAAAGACCAGGCCAAGATCCCAACCAGGGGTCAAGGTCCTGGTGGGTGGCTTAGTTCGAAGCACACCTTTCATATATCTCATTATGATTGGATGTGCTCCAGGAGTCCTGTGTCCCCAGCCCTCGTGACAGGCAGAGATAGCTGCAAGGAACACCTTAATCGTTGAATAAGAACGACCATTTTCCAGTAAATCCTGAAGGAATGTTAGTTGTTGAGCCAGGTCGCAAGCATAAGAAATTATATTTCTTTCTGAGCACCAGGCTTTGAAGATACGCCACTTTTGTGCGTATAGGGACTGTGTTGACCCGGCACGGGCATTTTGTATGGTTTTCACCACATTCTCAGGTAGGCCCGAAGCCATCAGCCTGTCCTTTTCAGCAAACAGGCTGGAATTAATTTCAGATCCTGGCCTAAGCACCTGGACTGCAACTTCCTGTGTGAGTCTTTGAGGGTCAACCAAGTTGGGGAGTGGGCCTCCACGTTGATGTGTTAACAGACTTCCCTGATTGAGTCTCCTCGAAGACAGATGAAGTCCATTAATTTTATTAGATTGAGTCGGGACAGGAAAGTTTCCCTCCGAAATAGGATTTATTGGATTGAGGGGCTGTTGCTTCTGTAAACGAGCAGACCTCCTGATTCCAAATGTAGTCCCACCCAGTGGGATACTGTTGTGTGGGGACAAGTTTGATGCAGCTTTGTGAGGAAACACACGTGCTGCTCTTCCACCGCTCGAGCGTTGTGTGTCCTTCATGAATAATAAAGGAGTAGCAGCAACGTGTGAACGTGGGGATGGTCCTTTGTGGCCGGCAGACTCAAGATAATTTGTTGATAAGGAGCCCAGTTTATTTCAAAGTCAGGAGGAAAATTCTGGTTCGACTCTGATTATTTTACACACACAGCAACGTGATCAAAGCCACTACTTTGAGGGTGTGAAAATTGTGTCTGCCTTGGGGCATCCGACGTGCTCTCCTGTGGTGTGAACCTGTCACGTGTTCATCTGGTTAGTGTATTAGCCGGCCCCCTGCTCATAATGGAGCGGGTGCTGGGACACGTGCCCTTTCCCACCTGTCTCTGCAAAAGGTGTAGGGTCTGTTCACAGACGCCTCTGGGTCTGTCTTCTGGAGACAGGACCTGAGGCACCCTGCTGGGACTTATTGAGTAGGCTGGCACCCCATGAACCGTGAGGGAGGGGGATGTGGCCCCCCCCTTTATGACGGCTGACAGACCAGAGAGGCCCGTACTGTTGACATTATTTGTGTTGGTGTGTTGTTGTTTTTTTAATGTCAATAAAACAGGGATGTGCTGTTTTATGAGCTTTATTCATGCTTACGTGCAACGACATACATGATTTGATGTCACTCACAGCAGGGAGAACATGGTTTATGCATGCAACAGAGTTATCAGCCATTTGTACTATGCTACAAAAAAGTCTGAACAAGGTGCGAACACTCCCGCATGGGCGGTAGGCCGTCTAAAATGTAAACGTGGGCCTGGTTCATTTGGCGAGTGTCCCGGCTCGCCGACGAGGCCCTGTGCCTGCTCGCTTGGCGTGGGACAACCTGTTTTTGTTCCATGCGTGCTCGGAGCGAGATTGGCTCGGCGGGGGTCTTTGCCGAGGTTCCTCCTCGTATGCTGTCCGCTTCTGCGGTGGCGCACGCGTCGTCGAGCGGTGCCGCGGCTGTGCAGGTCTGCCTCCAGCAGGTTCTCTGGGGGGGGGGAACACTCCGACGAGGAATGCCCACCCTGAGGGCTTCAGCCTGCCTGCGCCTTTGGTCCAGCTTGGTTTGGATTCGCTCCAAAGTCTGGCCAAAAAGTCCCTCCGCTTCTATCGAGTGGTAGAGAAAAGGCACCTTTTGTCCCTCCGGTAAATCCGTCAACGTCATCCACAGGTGGCGGATCGCGATGACCACTTCCGCCATACCTCTGCCCTGAGCCACAGCAGCTGACCCCATCATGCGGAGAACAAAGTCTGTTGCTCTACGGGCTTCGTCCAGTAATTCGGCAGCAGCTTGCTTATCCGAGGTTTCCTGCAGTTGTTGGCATTTTTCTTCGAGGTAAACCTGTATCATTGCGGACGCGTTCATGGCGCGCGCCGCAAGTCCTTGAGCTCTGTAGCACTTCTCGAGAAGCGACGCTGAGGCTCTGCAAGCTTTGCTGGGGAAAGTTGGTTTTGTTCCTGATGACTTGGGAGCCAGGTGGGATGCCAGCGTGTCCTCAATCTGAGGCGCGTTGGCTAAACCCACCTGATCCATGCCTTCCACGTCGAGGAATTGTGAGAGAGGAAGAAGCATGGGCGCTCGTGGCTGAGGCCAGGTGCGGGTCAGTTCCATGAGGAAGTCTGGGAATACGGGCATCCTTTGCATTGTTGCAACCTGCTGTTTTGAATAAAAATAGTTCCCCGCCAGCCTCGTGACCTGTTGGCGAGATGGGGGTTCTGGCCAGGGGATGTTCAACGCGTCCGCTGCTCTGTGGCACAGGTCGAACAGGGCCGGGATGGAGAAGTCCGTTTCAGGGAGCGCATGTATCGGGGTCCTTGGAAGGTCCTCTCCCGGATCCTCGATTTCGAGTTCTGGTTCCTCCGCTGAAAATTTGCCCGAGGCTGAGATGGAGATCTCGTCTTCATTCATCATGCCCCTGGTGTCGAATTCGACTGTTAGGTCCACCATGGGAGCAAGCGGGTCAGGGCTGTCGCCCCATTCGACGCGCGTGCTGTCGTGTAGAGCCATGTGTTCAAGCTCTGGGGTCGGAGTGAGGGTCTCCGTGGTGTCCGGGTCCAGTGGACGAGCTGAGCTTCCCATGGTCTTGGCCACGAGGTCCACCCGATGCCACAGCACCACGTCCAGCATCTGGCTGCAGTGTGGGCAAGAGTCGGGCGCGTCCAGAGCTTGTCTTGCATGAAATATACCCAGGCAGAGTGGACAGGCCTCATGGGTGTCCGTCGCTGCGAGGGCAAATCCACAGCCACTGGGACAGGCGCGCGAGTTTGGGCTCGCCGTCCCGCTGGTTTTCCTTTGAAGTTTTGTCTTTCGCTTTTCCTTCTCCGGAGGCATGTCCGAGACAAGGTGAGCGAGACCTTCCAGAATCCTTTTTCTTCGTTGTTCAAGTGTCTCCTCCGTTGTGTCGCTTTCGCTGGCTAGCCCGCTAGTATGTTAGCTGGAGTAGCAGTTGTGGCGTAGTTATAACACTGTTGTAGTGAAGCAACCTGTAGGGAGAGGAGAGAAAAAGACTTTGAGGTTATAGAAATGTGCTGGACTAGCGTCCAGCCGTACGCAGGGAAAAATTCTCTGTGCACTCTGTGCAGGGAGCGAGCTCACCTCAAGTTGAGCGATGGAGCAGCAGAGAAGTCCCGCGAAGAGAGGTAGTTCAGGTTTGCGAGGTGAAGTGCAAAAAGAGACAGTTGGAGGGGCATCAGTCGCCTAAGTACCTAAAGGGCGGTACCTCTGGAGCGGGTGACGTCCCCTGCCGGAAAAGGCGTGAATGTATTCCTTCAGGTAATCGCGCGGGGGCGCAATTCCCATAGTAAGTATGTTGCACCGAGAGACCGAACTGAAAGGGAACCGGGAGGTACACCCCCATGCTCGCACGGCGCAGCTGCTCCTTTGTTATTAACGAGGGACATGAAATGCCCGAGTAGTACTCAGACAGCACGTCTCTCCCCGGTCTGTGCTGATCCAAAACTACTTTCAAAAATAATTCCCCCAGGGGGTGATACACGGACCACGTCGGTTTGTCTGGTGCCAACGCTCCACTAAAGCAGAGGACTAGTAAACTGGACCATCACAAGGATCGGATTGGAGTTAGGAGATCTGCTCGTTTACATAACTCTTAGCCTCACTACAGAACTCCAGAGTTGGAGGAGGAAAATATATTTTCCACTCCAAACCTGTCTAATAAAGTTGACAGGCTACATCGGCCCCCAATTAACCCTGAGCAGGGTAACTTGGGAGCACGTCAACAAGAAGGCCTTCCGAATCTGGTTGACTCCCAGAGGTTAACAGCTTCTGTATCACCCAAAGGATCAATACAACCACTTAGGCCAGGAACAACCAAAAGCCTCAGCTTGTTGGCCGAAAAGAACAGGTTGACGGCGACAGGATTGCCAGAAAATGTGGTATTGACCATACAGAATGCCCGTGCTGGCTCAACACAATCTTTATATGCACAAAAGTGGCGCATCTTTGAAGCCTGGTGCTCAGAAAGAAATATTATTTCTTATGCATGCGACTTTGCTCAACTCCTGACCTTCCTTCAGGATTTACTGGAAAAAGGTTGTTCTTATTCAACGATTAAAGTTTTCCTTTCAGTGATCTCAGCTCGCCATGAAGGCTGGGGAAACAAGACACCCGGAGCACATCCAACCATAATAAGGTTTATGAGAGGTGTCGTTCGGACCAAACCACCCAGCAGGACCCTGACCCCTGGTTGGGATCTTGGCCTAGTCCTAGGGGCTCTCTGTGACCCTCCATTCGAGCCACTGAGCGAGGTTAAGATAAATTTACTATCTTACAAAACTGCTCTACTCCTGGCACTTTGCTCACTGAAACGCGTGGGTGACCTCCACGCATTATCTGTACATCCAATGTGTACCAGATTCGCCCCTGACGGGTCAAAGGTCACCTTAAGGCCTAATCCCGCATACACCCCCAAGGTCTTCACCTTGAACCACAGGAGTCTAGACTTTGATCTCTCCTCCTTTCCACCAACCCATGTTATCACTCAGGAACAGGAAAGGCTACAGGCTCTCTGTCCAGTGAGGGCTTTATGCACCTACATGCAGAGAACAGCCGAATGGAGGAAGACAAACCAACTGTTCGTCTGCTTTGCAACACCTGCTACAGGGAGAGCCCTATCAAAACAACGCCTCTCACATTGGGTGACCGAGGCCATTAAGAGGGCATACAGTAGCAAAGGTCAACAAGTACCCTCTGGAGTGCATGCTCACTCCACTAGGGGCTTGGCCACTTCCTGGTCATAATTTAAGGGTGTGCCAGTCGCAGACATCTGTGCTGCTGCGAATTGGAGCTCATTAAATACTTTTGCAAAGCATTACAGTTTGGATGTTACTGCAGGTGATGTCACTCAGGCTGTCCTTTCTAACATACAGTAGAAAGTGGCCTTGAGGTGCCTGTTGGTCACAGGCAGACGTTCACTCTAGCATGCATTTTACTGAGCATTTCAAGGGCGTGAGTGGATTACGTTCCCATAGCAAGTATGTTGCACAGAGAGACCAACTGAAAGGGAACTGAAAGTTATGCACCATAACTCATGTTCCCTGAAGGAAGGGAACGAGGTGCAACATAGCTGGCCCTTTTCAATGCTGAAAACTCGGTGAAGTGCAACTTTGGAGAAAGATGGAGGGGCACAAGCCGCTTAAGTACCCAGAGGGCGGGGCCTCTGGCATGGTGGTGACGCCCCTGCCGTAAAGGCGTGAGTATATTCCTTCAGGTAATCGCACGGGGGCGCAATTTCCATAGCAAGTATGTTGCACCTCGTTCCCTTCCTTCAGGTAACATGAGTTATGGTGCATAACTTTCAGTTTTCATTTGATATAATTTCTATCTTAATGTGATTTTTGTCCTGCCATTGTGTATCTGTTCCTCCTTCCTGTTCCTCTCAAACCCAGCCGGTTGAAGCAGATGGCCGCTTGTCCTGAGCCTGGTTCTGCTAAAGGTTTCTTCCTCATGAGGGAGTTTTTCCTTTCAACTGTCGCCTTCATGCTTGCTCAAGATGAGAGTTCTGTGATGGAGTTCAACTTAAAGCAGTCTGCTCCTCAGATAAATAGTGTTAAATTATCATTTTTATATTTAAAAGTTTATTTTCAGTGCCCTGAGATTACTTCTATTGTGACTTGGTGCTAAATGAACTGAACTGAATTTAACTGAATTAAATGGGCTTTAAAAAAAAATCTTATTGTTCTGTGTTTTTTTTTTAAAGATTTATTTCTTATTACCGTTTTGGATCACTGTAACTAATTTAGGGCAGCACTGTGGCACAGCTGGTAGAACTGCTGCCTCTCAGCGAGAAGGTTGCTGGTTCAAATCCCAGTCCGGGGGCCTTTCTGGGTGAAGTTGGCATGTTCTCTCCGTGCAAGCGTGGGTTTACTCCGGGTACACTGGTTTCATCCCACAGACTAAAAACATGCATGTTAGGCTGATTAATAACTCAAGTTGTCTCTAGGTGTGAGTGTCTCATTTGTCTCTATGTGTCCCTGTGATGGACTGGAGACCTGTCCAGGGTGTCCCCCGCCTCTCGCCAAGTGATGTCTGGACATGGACACCAGTGACCCCCGTGACCCGAAAAGGAAGAAGCAGGTAAAGATAATGGATGGATGGATGGATGGTAACTAATTTAGCAGTGTTTAATTTCCTCCAGTGAATCTTAGCAACATGTCTGATGCAAAAACAACTTTTTATTTATTTTTACAAACTTTTTAGCTGGTGCCACACACCTTAACTCTATTTATGACCTTTATTAAATAGCTAATGTTGGTTTANGGACTACAGTTGTGCTTTCAATACCATCTGCCCAGGCAAACTGATGAAGAAGCTGACAGACCTCAGCATTCCAACTCCCACGCACCTGCAACTGGATCCTGGACATCCTGACAGATAGACCACAGGTGGTGAGAATGAGAGGATGGGTGTCTGCTGGACTCACAGTCAGCCCAGGATTTTCTTAAGCTATTGTCTCACCCCAAAACTCTTTACTCTGTACACTTATGACTGTGTCTCCACCCAGCACAACACCATTGTTATTAAATATGCTGATGACACCACTTTATTGGGGCTCATACAGGAGGGGAAGGAGTCAGGGTACAGGACTCTGGTAGACAACATTATAACACATGGAGAGAAGAACAACCTCATCCTTAACACAGACAAATGGTAAATGGAGCTTATTTATATAGCACTTTCCAGCCCCCTATGAGAGCCCCCAAAGCGCTTTACAATACCAACCATCCACCCATTCATACACACATTCATACACCGGTAGCGGCAGACTGCCATGCAAGGCGCTTTCCAGTCCTACCGGGAGCAACTCAGGGTTAAGTGTCTTGCCCAAGGACACAACGACACATGGTGTGGGGAACCGGGATTCGAACCGCCAACCTTCCGATCGGGGGACGACTGCCATTACCACTACGCCACGGCCGCCCCTGACAAGACCAAAGAAATCCTGATGGACTTCAAGAAGAACCCTCCCCCATTACAGCCTCTCACCATTAAAGGGACTGAGGAAAAGATGGCTGACAGTCATATAGATTCTTGGGACTGCAGGTTACATCGGACCAGAGCTGGTCTCTCAACAACACAGCCACAGTGTAAAAAGCCCAGCAAATGCTTTACTGTACTTCATTAGGCTGCTCATAAGCAGGTCTGAACTGGTGCCCTCTCACCCAGGCCTATAGAGGACAGATAGAGCATATCCTAACCACAGGCATCACTGTCTGGTATGGGAACACCACACAAGTAGAAAGGAAGGCACTGCAAAGAGAACTTTCTTCCATGGCTTGATGTATGAACAGCACTGTTGAAGAACAGCAGCAGGAATCGTCCAGAACTCATTCCATCCAGATCTCTTATCAGACACAAAAAATGTTCATATAACCTGAGACACAATAGAGTGGATAGCATCATCACCATAGTACTGTACAAGGTTTTTGAATAGGTTTTTCCCTGCCACAGTCACCCCAAAATTACACTACATACGGTCCGCTCCGCTCCGCAGGTCGCAGCTGAGCGTCTCAAACTCCAATTTCCACTACCTCCGCTCAGCTCAGGTCCGCCTGCATGCGCCGCTCCTAGACGCATGCGCGGGATTTGCGGGATCGCGCGATAAATCAAGTGATAAATAAGTAAGTCAGAACAAAACAATTCATTCGGTGGAAGAAGGAGAACAACAGTAGAGACTGCTGCCTTGATCTTCTCTCGTAAATGAGCGACAGGACATGGTTTGAGCAACAGGAAGTGATGTATTACATTTCAGAATAAAATACTTTATTTATTTATTTCTTGTATTGCGTTTGTAGGCGTAGTCATAAATGATAGTTTGAAAGCATTTTTGTACAAATAAATCCGTATAGAGCTAGGATTAAGTCCGCCCGTGGTGATTTTATTTTGTAAATACGGAAGTTGTGCTCGTTCCTTTTCCTGTTGGTGCGACGTAATCTTCAAAAGTTGACTCCGGCACAGCTCCGGCGTCCGGCAGAAATAGAAAAATTTCTAATTTTGACGGACTGCCGTCCGCTCTCCGCAGCTCGCCGCCGCCGTGCGGAGCCAGTGTAAATTCTGTCATTGATTATAATGGGTGCGTATTTGCTGCGGAGGTCGGACCGGAGCGGGGCGGAGCCGGAACGCGTGTGGTGTAATTTTGGCGTCAGATTTATGGCAGAACAAAACTACTAATCAGATGCAATATAACCTACACTACCTAACTTCACTGGTCATGTGACCTGGTTTACTTTCTGTTCAGTGTAGATATAAAATACTTAGTTCTTATTTTTACTGTATCTGTTGTTGTTTCAGTGTTTTTTGACTATGACTGTGAAAGCTCTGCACAAGAATAGTTGTGTGAATGTGCCTGGATTGTTGGTCCATGCACAAATGGCAAATAAATAACTTTGAACTTTACAGGTAGGATATTGATCATCTGTGGTCCTGGTGAGAACAAGGGAGAACAAGCGGGCACTTAACCCTCTGTAGACAGCAGAGATAACTTCACAATTTCATTGATTTTCACGGGTATTTGTTTGCACAAATAGCAACAGCTAGCTGTATCCATGAGCCCGTCTAAAAAAAGCAAGATATTATTTGCCCACTTCAAAAGATCTGAAACTTGCTTTTAAGACCTGCACTGTCTTAAGAACTTTTTAGCTCCAATAAAAAATTTAAGCTCTTACAGTGCTTTTACTGATCATGGCCTAGACTGTTTAACACTCTTTATGAAGGCACACAGGGACTGTGATCAATAAATTATGAAACTTAGCAGAGCAGCGTGTTTGCTTTTTGCTCCTTTAGAGGTTGAAGTGATACGATTAAACACTAGCTCTGAGACGATAAATGTGTAAAAAGATCCTTAAATTAAAAAAAAAGCCATCTGCTTTATTACCTGCTGCTGTCTGAGAACAAAGCACAATCATTAGAACAATGAGAACAGGCAAACTTAGAAAACAAAAATGTTGAGGAACAAGAACCCTGCCTACCAGTACATCTAAAAAAGCTAAGTCTGGTCCTCTGGACATTCAAAAAACAAAACAAAGCAAAATTTCCAGAGGACCAGACTTAGCTTTTTTTTTTAGATTTTTCTGCCTGGATTATTGAGCATGCATCAGGGAACCCTGCCTATAGTGTTTCTCGCCTCCCTCCGTCCCATCTCTTTCCTTCTCCTCCCTCCCTCACAGCCAGCCAGGATGCTGACAATCGCCTCAATAAAGATGAATTAAAATTGGCTGTGGCTGGATTTGGCTCCCCAAGATGCCCAATGGAAGAAGCAGTGCTGTAATTGTTGCTCTGAATTCCAGAGCGTTGTATTGCAAACTCATTTTGTGTCTGCCCCCCCACCCCCACCCCCCACGTTCCCTTTCTGTTGTTTCCCAGCTGACTTCTTTTGTCCCGGTCTTCGTCCTCTCCTCCTTGACTGTTCCTGCCTCCATGTAAATCCCTCCTGCCTCTTTCACTCTCTCCATCTCTGCTTGTTCAACTCACTACAGTCCATTATTGTTGTTTGCTAATGTAGAACTATAATTTCACAGCTGAGGAGCCAGATCAGGTCTAGAGTAGTGATTAATAATCTGACGGTGAATAATGATTTCATCCTTCGTTTTCAGCTGTAGGTAATTATTCGCTGTGTAATTGCGTAATAGATTTGCTCATGAAAAAACAGACTCATTCATATGAGAGGAAGAAAAGGCGAGCGCCTTGGGTGTGTCGAGGCATCTGTGAAGCTAAATTTACATGGGTGTGTTCCAAATATAGGTCCAAGAATAAGATTAGAACATTAGCGTGGGCACAGATTCAAGTTCCTGCCTCACTATCCTGCCGGTCACAATTTAGGAGCAGTACGTCCTTTTCATTCTTTTCCATCGTTAGTTTCTCTGCCTGTAAAGATGTCAGGTTGCGTTGCATTGCTAGATGGAAGTTAGGGACGGACGTGTTTGGTGCAAAGCAGCAGAAAGTGCAGGGAAAGACTTTGGGAAAGATGAACAATGAGCCCAAACAGTTTGTCTGCATTGTTTAGTTGTTCCAGGTTGGATGTTTGTGCTGTAACCCAGTTTCAAGACTTCATGGCCTCTGAACGTGGCCACACAGATTAACCTCTGTGGAAACTTGTGATAAAGCACATTCTCCCCACTCCGCATCCTTAGTAGACTTTTGGTTTTCATCCCTGCATTGTATATGAACGTGTCATTTTTTTATTTGCGCAGCTGTGATTATTTTGGATTTTGCTAGCGATGCGTGAGCAGAAGCGTACAGATGACCGAACCAAAGGTTGCCGTGCAACTAATCCCAGTTTTCAGTGCAGCGCGTGGAGCGGCGTGTGCGTGAGAGTCAACACGGAGGTGGGTGTGTTTGCGCAGGTTGGGTTATTTTGGATGTCGTCAGTGAGAAGGAGAAACTATGTTACTGTAGGTGCGAGCTTCTCTCTGCGGTTGCCAAGCAACCAAAAGCCTTGAGTTGGTCCATAAAAGGCACTCGCACACACGTGCACGCACATGCATTGAGGACACACACCTGTACACATCTGATTGTTAAAAACAACGGCTATCACCCACCCCCCGCCCCCACTCCCCTGTGTCCACTCTGGGATTTGTTCTCACACATCACATGCCAGGTTGTAAAAGTGTGTATGTGTGTGTGTGAGGGTGCACACACACACACACAGCAGGGGGCTTTTAAAAGTGGCATTGTTCAGACTGTTAAGATAGTTCAGCCAGGCAGGAGATGAAGACTCTTTCTGTGAGCACACGGAGGCATACTAATACAGATGTGTGCATGATCCACATGTGCACGCACAGACACTCAAACAACAGCAACAAGATGCTCGTTCCCACTCAAGCATTGGAGGCTGGCAAGAGGTAGATATTTCTTTTTTTTTTGGCACCATATTTTCTCGTGATGACAGGTGGGGTAATGGGCCATTAGATTAACACCAAACAAAGGAGGTGGTTTCAAATGAAATGTGATGCTTTGAGATGGAAACAAGATGCTGCTCTCCTACTGACTTCGGATTTTCTGCAGTATATGCCCGTGCACGCTTCACTCAAAATAGGGTCAATGATGATAGAATGAGGCAATCTCTGCTCTTTAGGGTGCGTGTGTCAGAGGAGAAAGAAAGGCACAGACAGGGGGGAAAGGAACTGAGACACCGAGTTCGTGTGTATCCATGAGAGGGGGTGTGAAAGTGAGCATGTGCTCGTTAAAACAGAAAAGAAGAGGTACAAAAGAAAAAAAAGGTTGGAAGAGAATCTCTGTATCCATCAGCAAGGATTTACTGATGAAGAGGCAGAAAGTCTTTCATCTCTCCCAAAGATTTTCCCTTTTCAGCCTTCTTCTCTTCCCTTTTTTTAAATAAATTGCCATTGTTCCGTACACTAAATGTCCTCTGTCAGCAGATTCCCCGTGAAGCTGGAGAAAGTTTCATTTGGAACTGGTTTCAAACAGTAATTTTGCTCTCCGTTCCAACTGTTGTCTTTAAACGTGGCTCTCTTTCAAGCTGGAACAGATGGTTGGACTGCGGTGGTCTCGGCAACAGGTCAGACTGTACAACAACAAATCTAAGCTAAGCGATAATGACTTGTAACAGCGTGATGCATAGGATTAACAACACCTTGGCTTGGAATTACATTCAAATTACATATGGCTGTTATGACATGAAAAAAAGAAAAAGAAAGAAACAGATTTAATCAAAAGTGAGGTGTTTTCTATATTTGCAAAGTAAAAAAGAAACTTGTAAAGAAAGTCATTTTTAGCTATTTATATACAGTAAGTTCAATTCACATTTGATGATGACTCCATGCTTTCTATACCCCATATGAACCATTTAAAATTTCCCAACACTTTACAACCACCAACCCCAAATCAAAAAGACAAACTTCTATTTTAGATCTGACAGTTCTGCAAACATAATGGGATATTTATTTATTTATTTTATTTATTGAAATTTATTCATTTCATTAAAATCAAGTCAACAACTCGAAAAATAAGAATGTCTACAATACTACGTATGAGTAATTACATTGAAGTTGTAGATTTATTCATTCATTTATTCATTCATTTAAAAGAAACAAAACAAACAAAACAAATACATAAAAAACACGTTGAATGAAAAGGGTGCAGACATAAGAAGAACATTATCATAATATCTGCCCCTTATTAAAAAAATAAATAAAAATAATTACAAACAACAATTTAGGATTGAACAATCTCCAAAGTGAAAACAAAAAAACATTATACTGTACTGTATATCCTTCACATGGAATCATACTTTCCCCAAATTTTTTTACTTAATCATCTTTTTAAATTTATAAAATGTTTTAGACATTTGTATGCAGTTCCACAATCTTGTTCCCTGAATTACAGCACAGCTCCTTCAGACTAGTTCTAAATGGAGGTTTTACAAACAACTCCATTCCCTGAAGGTTATAATGACTCTTTTTTTTTAAACAAATTTTAATTGAATATTTGGGGTAATATTTTTTATGAGCTTTTTACATGACCCGTAAAATACTATATCCAACCAAATCATACAATTTTATAATTTCAACTGATTAAATAATATATTTGTTGGGTGACTATGGCACTTTCTACTAATAATTCTCATTTCTTTTGTTGTTAAATAAAATAGGGTTTGTAATTGTTTTGCATGATTTCCCCAAACTTCAGTACAATATATTAAATATGGAACAATCACTACATTATACAATACAAACAAAGCTTTGTCATTCAAAAACTATTTTTAATTAAATTGATTTAGCTATTTTTATTCATAAGTAATTTACATGAGATTTCCATGTCAGCTTCTCATCAATAACGACAATCAAAGATTTTATTTCATTAATCTGTGAATTTCAATACTGTCAGTTTTAAATGGGACTTTGACGATTTTATTTCTATTACTAAATGTAATGTAGTTTGTTTTTTCCAAATTTATTGATAACTTATTAAGTTGGAACCAAGTTTGTATTTTTACAATTTTTTCCTGCATCATCTCTAACATCCGTTCAATATCTTCACCTGAAAAAGAAAAAGTGGTATCATCTGCAAATAAAACACACTTCAAAAACCCTGACACATCAACCAGATCATTCACATACAAAATAAACAACTTTTGTCCCAACACAGAGCCCTGAGGAACTCCACATCCATTAACACAAAATTCAGATATTCTGATCTGAAATATGAGTTTCTGCAAGTATCAATTTAGAAATCCACGTTTATCACCTGTCCTAATGGTGGTGTTTATACAGAGAGAACGGACTGAGGACAACGGAATCAAAACCCTTTAGGTGATTTATTTACAGTGAAAATGTTCTATCTATCTATCTATCTATCTATCTATCTATCTATCTATCTATCTATCTATCTATCTATCTATCTATCTATCTATCTATCTATCTATCTATCTATCTATCTATCTATCTATCTATCTATCTATCTATCTATCTATCTATCTATCTATCTATCTATCTATCTATCTATCTATCTATCTATCTATCTATCTATCTATCTATCAATCATCTATCTATCTATCTATCTATCTATCTATCTATCTATCTATCTATCTATCTATCTATCTATCTATCTATCTATCTATCTATCTATCTATCTATCTATCTATCTATCTATCTATCTATCTATCTATCTA
>JBBPBX010020217.1:0-18547 GCA_038048925.1 Garcialebias charrua | reverse complement strand
AGGTAGATGGATATATATGAGTGCACACCTATTTCTCCAGCTCCCCGGGTGCTTTCTGGCTGCTCACTGCACCACCTGGTAGGCGGTTGGGTTAAATGCAGAGACGAATTTCGTCTGTGTAACATACGCAGATGACAGGAAAGGACATTATTATTATTATTATATACACACACACGGTGAGAACATTTGGGAAACCCTGGAAGGGAAGGAGAGACATCAGAAGCTGTGTGGAGTGGTTAGATGTTGCAGGTGGTAGATTTCTTACAGGACGTGGACGTAGATGGGCAGCATAGAGAGTTAGGCTGGGGATTCCAGGTAGATGAGGTCCTGCTGGAAGGAGTGCAAGTGGAGTGTGGAGTCAAGTGGACACTGGAGTAGTATGAGAAGATCCACAAGGGAGGTTTGTAACTCACAGGTAGGCATGGGGTCGAGGATTTGAGGACAGTCATGGAGGCCCAGGACAGCAGGCTCAAAAACCAGGTTCTGTGTGAAGACAAGGAGAACATCAAGGTATGATTAATTAATCTAGAAGATTAACACAAGGAGGCTGAAAGCCGAAATACCAGAAGGTAAGTAATGCTCCAGAAAGAAAGGAAGCTCTTCTGCAGCCTCTTCTGCAGCCTCTTTTACAATTTAGGTTGTAACTGGGATCATGTGTACACAATTTTGATCCACCACATGTACCACATGTGATGCAAATGACAATAAAGAACCTTGACCTTATAGTCCTGGTGCTCGTTAACGGGGTGACCCACAGCTGTGAGCAGAGGACTTCGCCTCTGGACTCAGAACCTGCAGGAAGAGCTATAACCCCCACAGCACCTGTGGCTACTTGAAGCTGAAAAGTCAACATTCAAGAATAAAAAAAAGTTTTTGTAAGTGGACACTTTTTTTATGTACTTAAAATCTTGAATTCATGTTGTGAATATCTAAAATGTTCTTTAAAAATAAAGCATATCTGCAATATGTAACTAATCTGTCTTAAAAAACTGTTAAATGAACACCTTTTAAAAGATTTTTTGATGTTATATTGATTTTATCACTAGAAGCTTACAGTAGCAATTGTACATTTTCTAAAAATTATTTTACATTAGTAATAATGTGATTAATGTATATATTGTTCATGTCCATTCTGAATGCATTTGGGACTAAGAAAAATCTTATAGTAATTACAGAGGAGTGCAATTTGATTTTTATTAAAACGGCTTGCCGTACATTGTATTATTGGATTGTATGCCAAAACACCCTGCTGTACAATGAGCAGTTTCATTATGTATGAAGCCTGCCTTACTTGTGATTTGATTATATATTAAATGTGCTACCTAACCCTGTGCTACATCACCCTGAGGGTGGGCGAGACCATGTTTGAAGGGGGGAGAATGCGAGACGCAATATTGTTTGCTCAAATTAATATGCACAATAACATTTTACTTCATGTAAGTTCACTCTCTGTGGCAACCCCTGAACAGAGGAGCAGTCTAAAACAATGATAATAATACAATACTGGTTTTGGCTGTCATCAGCCAACTGGTTGATCCACTGTAAGAGGGTGCTGAGCTGAATACAGCAGCTCAGACTGAGGAAGTCTTTCGGACGAAAGACGAAACGTTTCTACAATTTTTTTGCTTTGTTTTGTTTTTTTGAATGTCCAGAGGACCAGACTCAGCTTTTTTAGAATGATAATAATAATAATAATTTACTTTATGCTAGATTATACTGTACCTATATAGCTCAGTAAATATCTCCTCTCATGTTAAACAAGAAATAGGTATTAACTTTGATCAAAGTGATTAAAATCACTAAAACATGCATTACCCAAATTTACAACACAAATGAAATAAAGTCATTTTGTTTTCGAGCATTTTCACAATGACAGGTGAAACTGTATGTCTCTGTAAGAGGTGAGCTTTTCCCTGCTCCTACCCCCCTTCTTTCCATTGTTCTACAACCACTTGACTCTCCTCAGCATCAAGCAGGTATGCCTGCAAAACAAAGAGGAGTGCCCACTCCCCAAACTGAGTGGACACACAAACAGATGATGGAAAACTTGCTCAGGGCACAAATAATAGATAACTTTTAATTTTTTTAGAGCTCAAGTGCCACCCTCCTCAAGATGTCACCATCACCAGTGTCACCAATATAAAAACAACTACTTATATTCATAATTAATCAGGTTTCATACATGCTCATTTCATTGTAGTAAGATCCAGCCTTTTCTCTGCAGGTTCCTGAGCTCTGGGCAGTCATCTCCTTGACGAGCTACAGGAGTATACGAGGTTGTGGAAGTGTTCCTTACTCTGCTGGAGCATTACCAACCAAGCCTGCCTCCTAAGTCTTAAGTCCTTGATTCCTTGTCTCCTTCCTCGTCCATCCTAGACCAGTACTTACCATTGGATCTCTGCAATCTCATCTTGGCTTACCTTCAGCTGCTCCACTTCACGACTTGCCCATCTAATAACCTTTCTGCTGTCCCTCAACCCTGGACTATACCTGGAATCCTCTGCCCTCCTCACAACATTGTGCATCTTCCTACATATTAGTAAGGAACAGACAACATGTTCATTACCTACCATTCCTTCCAGAAGTCATCCTTTCTCAGGTTCCACTGTATGTTCATGTATGCATAGACATAAATACGTAGATGACTCATAGAGCGCTGAATTGAACGACCGAGTCTCCGTCATGTAGGATGTGGCAAAAGTGAATCGATAGAAGAATATGTCTCATTGATTCAGAGCAGCAGCATGGAAAAGCTGGGCAAGACTATTCGTTTCCAAGATTTATAACTTACACACATAAACAAACTTCATCGATGTGAATAATTAGAATCAGTTAAATTTGAATGTTGATGCTCTTTATTCAGAACATCCACACGTCACATGTCGGGATCTGGTTATTATAGACCCAGATTAAATGTTAAACATGAATATTTTAGTCTGTCCACTGTATGTGTGTAACTTCTGCCCAGAGTAACAAATAGCTAAACACGTTGCGTGTTTAGCGGTAAAGATGACTCAGATGTGGACGTAAAATGAGGTTATACTGTCTTGTCTTCATCAACTGCTTTACAAGCCAGAACTTCTTATATTATTGTGAAACTGCAAAATAAACACCAAATACAAAGTTTCAATAAGAATAAAGTTGTGTTATAATTTGTAGTTTTGCTTAAAGCATAAACTAAATGCTACATATAATTAGCATTTTCTTCATAAATTTGTAAATTGACACAAACAATCTCAATATTTGCAAACTATAAACTGCAAAGTAACTATATTAATGTGGTGTTTAATCAAATTTACAGACAAAAATTCTTCAAGGCTCAGCAACAGAAGATGGAAACAGATCGAAAGATTGTGCTGAGCACATTACCTGGTTCTGCAGCGAGCGGGCGAGATGGTTGATCTGACCTCTGACCTAACCCATGTGACTCTACTAACCAATGGAAATACATGAAACTTTTCAAAATAATTTGCACTACAAAACACTGTTGTGGCACATCACAGTTTCTATATTTATCATCAAAATGATAGTGTTAGACACTGTAGTAGTTGTAAATACTCAAACGAATACAAAAAAAGAAAGAAGAGGGTAAAAGATATTGGATGGATGGTTTAGTGCTTATCTATAACTCCAGCATTTAAAGGAGCAAACATTTTAATGATCACGGTAAAAGTTAAAAATGTCGTCTTTGGTGCCTTTTTGTTTTCCAGATACTGTATATTAGTGTTTGTGAATGACAGACATTAACATAAAACGCTTTGTAGAACGGTAATTTATGAAGTTCAGTCCATTTCCTTTTATTAGTTGACCGGCAGATCTGCCACATCCAATATGACGGACGCTTTGATGTACCACTGCAATGGGCCAGTCTGCTCAGCGAGGCATCTACGTATATATGTCTATGCATGTATGTATATAATTGATCTCTGTAAATAGTCATTTTAATTATTTTAAGAGTTTGAGTCTGTTTGTCTCCGTCCTCTTGATCGTCCTCCAATTGAGGACCTATCACGCTGGTGATGATCATACATGTCCAAAGATTTCCCGAAGATCCTCCAAAGACCAGTCACATTCTAATTGATTATTTTCATCACTTAAAGGGTCATCAGTGTGAAGAAGGCTTTCACAGGTTTATAACCTTATCTTATGTGTTGCCAATCAAAAGTGAAGTTTGCTTTATTTGTGAGCGCTTTCCTCATTTCAGGCAAGAGTGAGTCTGTACTGCTCTTTTTATTTTTTTACTTTGTCCGTTTTTTTTCTTTTCCAGAAAAACTGACTTCAGATCTGGACAATTTACTGGCTTTATTCCCCTCGTGCTTCATAAAACACCAAAGACACTCTGCGTGCTGGCAGACTGCTGGAGGTTTCAGCACACCAGCAGTTTTTTTCACCACAACCAGAGCTGTAACATTTGATTCTGTGTGTTGTACAAAAAAACACATCTGAAATAGTTAAGCAGTGCGAAAACACAACTCAGCAAGTAACGTCACCCACACAGTCAGTAGGGAGACATGCATACAAACATAAAAGGAACATACAGCAAGAAAACATGACATATTGCACATGAAACGGACCAAAAGGCGGAAAAGGCAAAACAGTGTTAAGCACTTTCAAATGGAGCTACTATTAAAGAAATGCTCACAGGTTTACAGGCAAGGTGGAACCACGCTGCTGAGTCTGTCACATACAAGCTGTGGCATCATGGGATGATTATTTTTAGCTGATAAATTGTTGCTGATCCAGAACCTAAAAACTGAGCTCTGAGATTTTCTTTCCTGCTTGTTAAAGTGCAAACTGGGAATGCTGGTGTTCAGCTGAGCGGCACAAAAAGGTGGAAGTGAACTCTTAATGATCCCCCAACACTAAATAAGGCAAAACGAGTCTCATCAATGACAGATTAGATTTTGAAGAATTTATTTTAAAAGAGAGTGCTTTTTTTCCCCATCCATAAACTTTTAAAATCTTAAAAGTGACACTGTGTTTGCCTCCAAACAGTGATTGGTTGGTGCCACTAAGCGTCTCAGCCACAGCATCCTCTTTCTGCAAGTCTGCTGGTTCCACAGTGTTGCTCCCAGCAGCACCGTCAGCAGATCAAAAGTAATGAGTGCCCAGATTAGCCCATTATAAATTAGAATAACATCACCAGGCTGGTGTTTGTAGAGATACACACTAAACTCTGTAATGAATGAAATTACCGTACTGGCTGACTATGTTGCTGCACAGCTCTGGGGGTAGTTGCCACGTCTGCTGAGGGGATGGGGTAACGTTTTTTTATTTTATTGTCCCTCTTTCATTTGCTCCTTTTCTCAGGTGTTGCCACAGTGAGAGAACTCCCACAAAGACTCAGCAAATGTTTTATGCCAGATGCCCCAACCACCGAGTTACCCCAGCCTACATGTGTGGAGCAGAGGGCTGCCATCCAGGGCGCCTGGGGGAGCACCTGGGGCCTTGCTGAAGGGCCAAGGACAAACAGAAGGGGGAATGTGCCGACTAAAAATAAAGTGGAGCCTGGTAAAAAAAAAAAGAAAAACTCCACTCTGATACAAGAAACTGATCAATTGTGACAAGAAATCAATTGGTTAATCAAGGAAAAATCTTTCTGAGGGCAGGCTAAATGGTAGTGGGTTCATCTTTAAAATGTGCGGTCTCTCAAACTATTTGACTTACGGTAATTGCAACTAAGATGCTCTCAGAACATATTGTTACTGTCACATGACAACAGTTTATCAAATATCATACACGGTTTAACAGTGGAAAGGTTTAGAAAACTGGGATCACAAGAACTAAGAAACTTTTTTTGTTTTAAGAATGCAGTGATTTTATTTGTCTTAGCTTGTTAATCCAATCATGTCAATTGTTTTCGTCTAAATTTAGGTTGTTCAAAGAGCTATCTACAGCATGTAAGACAATAATCATTTCTAACTTTTCAACCAGTCTGAATGATCCCTTTCACAGGTTTAGACAAAGTTTCTTCTTCTTGTCCACAATCTCTACTTTTCTCAAGCAAAGAGAAAGAGTTTCAATTTTTGTTGAGTAACAAATCAATTCTGAGAATATCCAGCTGATTTCGGAGAAATATTCACAAATAGAAGAAATAATTGTTCTTTTTACATAAATCTGTGTTTTTAGCATCAAGAATGTGGTGTACAGTGTAGGCAGGATGGTGGGGGTGCGACTTGAGGATTTGGGGTAATGTTGGAAATGGGTTTGAATTGGGAAATATGAAAATGCGATGGGTTCTCATAGGGGGTATAAATTGAAGCAAACTGAGGAGGGACTGATAGAGTTAATCTCAAATGGTCATACACATCTTTGAGTTTATGTCATGGCAGATTGTGTAAGAGGTATGTTGCAGGAAGAGGGCCAAACTTTCTGATTAGGAATCTACTGGACAGTCAGAATTTGTTTCTTGCGTACGTTTTGTCAATTATGAAATGTCTATAGAAGGGCTGCCTTTGTTGGGTGCAAAATCCATCAATAACTTCTCAGATGATGCTGAACAGAGGATACAATCAATCACTTTGGTCTACTGGACTGGAAATAATGGAGGTTGATAGCTTGGCGAGATTTCAAAGGGGGTTAATCCAATAGCAGAAGAGGTAAGGATGTTGTGAGAATACTCATTTCAAAGCAGCTAAGAACTCGGACATAGGTGTTGTACTTGATTTTTTTGTTGTCAAGGTTCAGGTTACTGAGATGACAACATATACAACAAACAAGTACTGTATATTTTTGTAAGCCAAAACTGTTTAATTAGGAAAAACAAATCTTGGCACACTTCCTGCTTTTTTGCTCTCTTGTCCTATGAACCTACTCAGAGTCTCTCTTTACACATCTTCCTAAGCAAAATTTATTATGGATCTGGGGCCTCATGTACAAAGAATTGCGTGGATTTCCTACTGAAAAGTGATGTACGGTCAAATCCAGAAAAGTGTCTACGCACAAAAAAATCCAGGTTTATCAAACTGTGCGTACACCGGTATCCACGCACATTCCTTTTGTACATCACAATCAACGTGGAATTGAGCGCACATGAGAGAGTGGCCGACTCCGCCTTTGACACGCCTCCGTATAAATATGCAAAGTCATTTAAATATGCCATGCACGACAGGAATGTCGTCTCTGCTCCATTGCAAATCATGTCGGAACGTGGAAAAAAGAGGAACTTCACGGACTGTGAACAGGAATCACTTCTGAGTGAGGCAGAGAAGCACGGAAAAAGGCTTTATTTGGCACGCTCAGCGCAAAACAAACCATCCACTTTTAAATAAGAAGTTGACCAAGCTGCTCTTACATGCCTGTATAGGTTAGTGGTGAGCGCGCACGCCCTTCGTCCCAAAGGTCGTGAGATCGACTCCCGCATGGTACAACGTTTTTTTTATTTTGTTTATTCCAGATTCAAAGAACACAGGAAAACTATTTAATGAAACAACAAGAAATAGAACAATACATGAAATGAAAGGAAGCAGACGATTTCTTGTTTTGTAAATAGTTTTCATGTGTATTTAAATCTGGAAGGAAAAAAAAAAAGAAAAACGTTGTACCATGCAAGATTCGAACTCATGACCTTTGGAACTAAATCAAAAAAGGCGTTCAATACAGGATCAACTGGACTTTATTTGTTGCAGAAAGGGGTTTGGAACTAAAGGCAAGCACGCTACACATTGACCTAAACGTAGGCATATTGGTACAGCTTGGTTAACTTCTTATTTAAAGAAATCACATCTCATTGTTGTCAATATAGTTGCCACTATTTGGCGCATGCTTTTATATCCACTCATCTAATTGCGTCCATGTGGATGTAATAATCGTTAATCATGTGTGTTTGGTGGGATTAATGATTGTTTTCACATCATGGACACAGTTTCTCAGAATCACCTGTAAGTGTCGCCAAAGGAACAAAGACCACAGAAACGTGCGTACGCCAACAGGGGAGCTTGCGTGGAGGTGCGCAGATATTCACGTTCAGTTCAGTTTTGATACATACGGGGTTTTGCGTGGAAAGTGACGTGCGCACGGTTTTTGTGCGTGCACACGGTTGATACATGAGGCCCCTGGTCTCTCAACACAATCAATAAAATGTTACAAGAAGACAGGCAGGGTAAAGGACAGCCCTCTTCTTGGAAACATAATTGGATTCATGATAACTGGATTCTGCTTTTTTGGAGTCAGTGGAAATCTGGATTGTCGACAAATTTGGAAATGCAAGTAGCTATTTAAGCTGTCTGGAATGTGTGTGCTAGGCTTGACAACACTCAGACTGTGTGCGAACTAGCTGTGGATCTGTAACAGAGCTGAGTAGGCAGGACTGTGGAACTTTGCAGTGTTCATGGACGGTTGGAAGGATGAGATCTAAGAGAAGTTGTAAGCCCAACTTCAGCAGAATGTCCACGGTTCTAGCTGTTTGGATTCACCATTGAGTGTTACAGCAGAACTGAAGGCAGACATGTCAGTAGAGTGACAATTGTTGTTCATCTGAATTTTGCCTCCCCGTTGGCCTTGGATAGACCAACTTTTCTCAAATTGCTCCTGGAGGATACGTAAACTAAGGAGCTCTGGACATGGTGTGAGACATGATTTTTTTTTAAAAACTCCTTCCACCCTTGTGTTCTCTTTTCCTCGTCTACTCTGTATGTTGTATGTAACAGGTCTCTCTTGTATATGAGTCTCTGAGGCTCAATGGGAACTAATCTGTATACATTTGATTTGATGTTTATTCATTCATTTTAAAAGAACAATACAGGACAGTTTCATCAGATACAAAAATACAAGTAGGATAAAATGAAAGGAGCAGAAAGAAGATGAAATCTTATTATATCTGCCCCTTATTTCACAGTTTGTTCAACCAATGATAACCTTCAAACTACATCACAAAATGAATAATTCTACTTAATTTTACTAACTGTAATACACAAACTACATCACAAAATGAATAATTCTACTTAATTTATCTAACTGTAATACACAAACTACATCACAAAATGAATAATTCTACTTAATTTTTCTAACTGTAATACACAAACTACATCATTCTAACTGTAATACACAAACTACATCAGAAAATGAATAATTCTACTTAATTTTTCTAACTGTAATACACAAACTACATCACAAAATGAATAATTCTATTTAATTTTTCTAACTGTAATACACAAACTACATCACAAAATGAATAATTCTACTTAATTTTTCTAACTGTAATACACAAACTACATCACAAAATGAATAACTACTTAATTTTTCTAACTGTAATACACAAACACACTAAGCTACATCATCAGTCAACATAAGTGTAATACACAAACACACTAAGTTACATCATATATAGTTTTTGAGCAAGTCCTTTTTGACCTTTTTCTTAAATGTATACATTGATTTTGCATTTTTAACATCACTCTCCAGAGCATTCCACAATCGAACTCCCTGAATTGAGGTAGACCGTCCCTTTAAGCTGGTTCTGAATTGTGGTTTGATGAATATCTCTGTCCCTTTGAGATTGTAATAACTTTGTCTTTTTATAAAATTTCTTTGGATATTTAAAGGTAATGTGTTATTATGAGCCCTATACATAACTGATAAAATACTATATTCTACCAATTCCTGGAATTTCAATAAATTTAGCTGAAGAAACAAGGTGTTTGATGGGTGACTGAAATGTTTTCTGGTGATTACTCTTACAGCTCTCTTTTGTAAAATAAAAACAGGCTTTGTAATTGTTTTGCACGCTTTTCCCCAAACCTCAATACAATAGATTAAATGTGGAACAATGATTGTGTTATACAACATATACAGAGCTTTATCAATTAAAAAATCCCTGACTTTATACAGTACTGCAATTGATCTAGCTATTTTTGTTTTAATGGAATTTACATGATGTTTCCATGTCAGTTTGTCATCAATGATAACACCCAGAAACTTCACTTCACTCACTTTACAGATCACAACATCTTCAATTTCAAATGGATCGTCAACAATTCTCTTTTTGTTACTGAATATCATGTAATTAGTTTTATCTAAATTCAAAGATAATTTGTTTAATTTAAACCAAGTTTGTATTTTTATAAATTCTGTTTTCATCATATCCAAAATCTGTTTTATGTCTTTACCCGAACAGAAAAATGTGGTGTCATCGGCAAAAAGAACCCATTTAAGAAGTCCTGACACATTTACCAAGTCATTCACATATAAAATATATAAAATAAATAACTTTGGTCCAAACACAGAGCCCTGAGGAACTTCACAAGTGATATGCCATGTGTCGTTGTGTCCCTGGGCAAGACACTTAACCCCGAGTTGCTCCCGGTAGGACTGGAAGGCGACTTGCATGGCAGTCGCCGCTACCGTTCTATGAATGTGTGTATGAATGGGTGGATGGTTGGTATTGTAAAGCGCTTTGGGGTCCCTCACAGGGGGCTGGAAAGCGCTATATAAATAAGCTCCATTTACCATTTACCATATCATGGAGGTCAGATCTAACATAATTTATTTGCACAAACTGTTTCCTATCTTTTAAATAGCTAGATACCCACTGTAATAATAATAATATAACAATGTCATATTTTTGTCATCTATGCATGTTTCCACACAAGACGAAATTTGACTCTGCATTTAACCCAATCACCACCAGGTGGCAACGGGCAGCTATAGAAAACGCGCCGGGAAGCAGTAGTGATTAGATGTGGTAGGAACCGGTTCCGGTTCCGGTTCTGTGAGGTGCGGAGGTGTTATGAGCTGCTGCTGAGGAAAAACTTCAAGCCTGTGCGTGAGTATGATTATAAATCATTGGTAAGTCCATATTTATTTAAATAAAACTAGATAATTAAATGTAAGGTCATTAAAAAATATATACTAACATTTAATAACGATTTATTTGCTTCACTGAACAAAACTGGACGGGGAGACTTTGGAGAGCCTTGAATTGTTTGTAGACGATTATTTTGAAAAGCTAGTCATGAGCAAACTCAGCACATCCGGCGCTGCTAGCGAATTAGCCCCGTTAGCTAAACGACACCGAGAGGGTAGCTCAGATAGTTCTTCGGAAGCGTCCGCGGATAATTCGGGCTTCACGGCTATACTTGAGTCAATCGACAAGAAGTTATCTAGCTTGGACGCTCGGTTAGCGTTAGTGGAGCTACTACACAAGGAATTCCAGAGCCTGAGAGAATCGCTCGAGTTCAGTCAACAACAGGTAGAATCTCTCGCTAAAGAAAATAAAGAGTTGAAGGGGACAGTGAAAAAAATAACAGATCAGGTGACGCAGCTTTCTGGCGATAATAAGAAGATTAAGGAATCAATTTTAGATATTCAAGCCAGAAGCATGAGAGAAAATCTAGTGTTTTCTGGAATTCAGGAGCTAGCGGAAGAGGATCCTGAAGCCTCGGTTCGGGCATTCATTCAGAACCAGCTAAAGTTGCCGAGTGAAACAGTTAAATCGATCACTTTTCATCGAGTTCACCGCCTGGGAGGTAAAAAACCTGAGAATACTAGGCCAAGGCCAATAATAGCTAAATTCGAACATTTCAAACAAAAAGAACAGGTTAAAAGCCGAGGTAGGGAACTGCGTGGCACACATTTTAGCATAAATGATCAATTCCCTGTAGAAATTCTGAATAGAAGGCGCGTTCTGTACCCGATAAGAAAGAAAAATATAAGTGAAGGAAGAAGAGCTAACATCTCTGTGGATAAACTCTACATAAACGGTCAGCTGTTTAGAGATCCAGAAGCTACTCCTTGGCTTTATTAGACAATCAAGGTAAGAAATGTTTTGGTTGCTAATATTAATTAATATTATTATATATAGTATTTATTAATATTACTTACCAGATATATTTAATTTTTTCTTTCAGCACAGCTCGGTGGTGGGACACACTCAGTTAGTGGTGGTACACAAGGTGGAATGACACTTGAGGTGGTAAGAGGGTTCTTTTGTTGTTTTTCCTTATCTGAGTTATGTTTTCATGTATATCATTCCTTTTTGTTTTTCTGTCTCTATTTTTCTATCTTAACAATTATCGGAGCACAAGCACAAGGGTTCACATACGTCTATATATATTCATACATTTACTTCATAAATGAAAACTTCCCTGATTCATTAAAAAAAAGAAGAGCACTTACTCTATTTAAAAATAATATATAATTAATCATTAAAGGGATATGTATTTGTCTGGATCTATTAGTATCTTTTATATTAGTGACATTGGGTGTGGTTTAGCTATATTATCATTAGCACAGGTATGGGTACCTTAGGGTTTGTCACATGGAACATTAATGGAGCCGGTAGCCAAAGTAAAAAATATAGGATTTTTAACCAGATTAAAAGACTAAAGGCAGATGTTGTATTGCTCCAAGAAATTCATAAATTGGCCTCAACTGTGGATGAGCTAAAGTCTTTTGAGTTTCCTAATGTATTTTCAGCCTGTTATAATTCAAGACAAAGAGGGGTAGCAATTTTAATACATAAAAACGTTAACTTCAAAGTATTAGATCAGGTTATAGACTCACAAGGTAGATATATAATATTAAAGTTATCAATATTTGGACAAAATTATTGCATAGTTAGCATTTATGGGCCGAATGTAGACGACGCTGCTTTTTTTCACGACTTTTTTTCCACTCTATCAAATCACATGGATTCCTCACTAGTAATGGGAGGTGATCTCAACTTTGGTTTCGATGACAAATTAGACAGACTGAATGCAGTGGGAGCTCAACGCAGTTGGCAATCTATAAATATAGTTAAACAGTATATGAATGATTATGGACTCTGCGATGCATGGCGTACTTTTCACCCTGATAGCAAAGAATATTCTTTCTTTTCACATGTGCATCACTCATATTCTCGTCTTGATTATTTCATAGTAAGCAATTCATTGCTGACCAATATTTCAGACACTAAGATACACACTATTGCTGTCAGCGATCATGCACCAGTTACTCTAAATTTAGATAATAAAAAAGTAATGACAAAAAATATAAATTGGAGATTAAATACATCACTGCTTCAAGAAGAAGAATTTTTGCAATACTTTAAAAAAGAATGGACATCATATTTAGAGTTTAATGACTTGCCAGGAACTTCAGCATGTACACTTTGGGAGGCTGGGAAAACAGTCATGAGAGGTAAAATAATATCCTATTCAACAAATAAAAAGAAAAAAGAAAATAAACGTATTGAGGAATTAGAGAAATCCATTAAACTATTAGAAGGTCTACAAGGAGAGGAAACACAGCAAAAGCTACGCAAATTAAAATTAGAACTAAATGAATATATTGATAAGAAAAATAAATTCTTGATACAAAGACTTAGATTAGATAATTTTGAATACGGTAATAAATCTGGGAACTTTTTAGCTAATCAACTCAAATTAAACAAAGAAAAAACATCTATATATGGTATTAAAGATAAAAATGGAAATATAATTCATGATGAGGGAAAAATAAACAAGGTTTTTAAAGACTTCTATAAAACTCTTTACACTCCACAAATAAATCCATCTAATCAAGATATTAATGAATTCTTGGAGAAAGTAACACTTCCAAAACTAGATATTAGTCAGTCATCAAAACTAGACTCACCATTAACATCAGATGAGCTCCATGAAGCAATTAAAAGCATGCCTAATAAGAAATCTCCAGGTCCTGATGGCTATCCGGTGGAATTCTATAAAGAATTCTGGGATATACTGGAACCGATATTCTATAGAGTGCTACTTGAGTCAGAAGGAAATGGCAGGCTACCAACACATATGAATTCAGCCAACATTAGTCTCTTATTAAAACCAGGCAAAGACCCAGTATTACCTACCAGTTATCGTCCAATCTCTCTTATTAATGTTGATGTTAAAATAATTTGTAAAGTCTTATCAAAAAGACTAGAGAAGATAACTCCTGTTATTATACATCCAGACCAAACCGGATTCATAAAAGGAAGACACTCGAACACAAACACTCGCAGATTATATAATGTAATAGAGTATTCGTATTTTAAAAATATTGAAACAGCTATTTTTTCTTTAGATGCTGAAAAAGCATTCGATAGAGTAAATTGGAATTTCTTATTTGCTACATTAAATAAATTTGGCTTCGGGAATTACTTCATTAATTGGTTAAAAATATTATATAACTCACCTACAGCGTGCGTCAGGACAAATAATCAATTATCTTCAAGCTTCTGTTTACAGAGGGGCACCAGGCAAGGTTGCCCACTTTCACCAGCATTATTTGCTATTTTTATTGAACCTTTAGCAGCAGCAATAAGGCAAAGTGCGGATATTAAAGGCATAAAGGGTAGAAACATAGAACATAAAATTAGTCTTTATGCTGACGATGTTTTGCTTTTTCTTGAGAACTCAGGAAACTCAATATCTAATGTTATAAAGTTAATAAACTCATTTTCAAAAGTTTCTGATTATTCTATAAACTGGACAAAATCTACAGTTCTTCCAATAAATTGCATGTTTAATAATTCTCTTAATGAAAGACTACAATCAGGTAACATTAAATATTTAGGTGTTAATATCTCTCCTAAATTGGAGGATTTAATAAAATTAAATCATATCCCATTATTAAAGAAAATTGAAGACGATCTTACTAGATGGAGATCTCTACCCATATCACTTATGGGAAGAGTTGCCTCAGTAAAAATGATGGTGCTGCCGAGAATAAATTATTTATTCTCAATGATTCCAAATAAACCTTCAAATGAATGGTTTAAGTCCCTGGACTCTTCTATATCTAAATTCCTTTGGAACAATAAAACTCCGCGTATTAGTTTAAAAACATTACAAAAATCTAAAGATACCGGAGGATTAGAACTTCCAAACTTTTATTACTACTATTTAGCAAACAGATTACAATATATATCAAAGTGGTTAAAACCGAATGCACTAGATGAAACTTGGATAGATATAGAACAAACTTCATGTAATAATATTAGGATTTCAGATCTACCATTTATCAGTACAGATTTAAAAAGACATGTCTGCTTTAAGAGCATCAATATTAGCTCATCTCTGACAGCATGGTGGGAGTATCTGAAAATGACAAAGTCTTCACTACTCCCATGTAGACATACACCTCTCTGGAACAATCCTGACATTCAACAAGAAAATAATATGTTAAATTTCCCAGGTTGGAGAATGAAAGGTATTGAATGTCTGGAACACATATTTGAGGGTATAGACTTTATTCCATTTAATAAATTAATAATACAATATGACATTGATAATAAATATTTCCTACAATACCAACAAATTAAGTCAATTGTAAAAAAGAAATTTAAGCTTAATAAAACATTGTTGGAAACCCCAACATGTGTGTTAGAGTTTATTAATTTTCAACCACCGAAATTATTATCTAAAATATACAAAAAATTGTCTAGGATCGATGACTCGATAGCACTACCTGTTGAAAAATGGGAGTCAGATTTATCAATCAACTTTGAACAAAAAATTTGGTCTCAAGTATGTTCAAATACTTTTAAATTGACTAGACTCTCCAATTTACAATTAATACAATATAAGGTTCTCTATAGAGTACATTATACAGGGGAGCGAATGTTTAAGATGGGCTTTATACCATCTAACAAGTGCTCACAGTGCATAAGTAATACACCTGATGATTATATTCACGCGCTCTGGTTCTGTCCATCCGTTCAGAGGTTCTGGGTACAGGTATGTGAAGACTTGTCTAAATGTTTGAAAATTAATATCCCACTCTCTCCATCTGTTTGCTTATTGGGTATCTTTGAAGATGTTATACTAGAAAAAAATACATCCTATATGCTTTTCACTGCCTTATGCATCGCAAAGAAAACCATACTCGTAAATTGGAAAAATAAAAATAATCTTAGCGTTAATCAGTATAAAAATCTTCTGTTAGATCATATTAGTCTTGAAACAGCATCTGCCGACACATTGGATCAACCTATTTGGCATTCTTTGATCGGCTCCGTTACGTAGTGAGGGTGGGGGGTCTGGGATGTGGCCTTGTGGGGCATTGGGACTGGAGGGGGGGGAGGTTGGGGTTTGGGGCGCCGGGGGGTTAGGGCTGCTTGGGCGGGGAGGACCTCGTCTTCGACCTGGGGAGGACCGGGGGGGGTTCTGGGGGACATCTACTGGGGGCGGCATGCGGGCCCTCGGGTGGTCGGTGGCGGCGGTCATGGGTCGCCGGTCGGTGACCCGGCCGTGCTGGGGTGGTTTCGGGGTGGGTGCCGGGGGCTTGGGACTCTGGGGGCGCGTCGCCCCCGGGCTTGGGCCTGGTGGGGGTCGGGGGTCTTGGGCTCTGGCGGGCGGGTCGCCGGGCTATGGGCTGGCTGGCGCTCTGGTGCCCAGCTCTGGCCGGGGGCTCTCGGCTCGCTGGTGGGTTGGGGTTCATATGCTGGGGGGTGGGTGTCTGGGGGCGTGACTGGTGGCCAATGGGAGGGGGCGGGCAAACCCAGCCTGGGTGTCTAATGTGTTATGTGTTCTGAAAGTTGTTAATATGAAGGGTGGGTATAGTATTTCTTCTGGGGTGGGGATTAGGTGGATGTCCTGGATGATGGTCTTGGACTATACTTGGCCGGTGTGCGGGCCCCGGTTGGGGCCTGTTCTTGGTGCTTCCTGGCTCTGTCGACGGTTGGGCGGGCGCTCTTGGCCGTGTCGTCCATGTGGGATTTTGTGTCCTCTTGGACGGCGGGCTGACTGCGGTTCGCAGGGGTCGTGGCGGCCCTGGCGGGTGTGGGCTGTTGGTTCTGCTGTTGGCGGCCCTCGGGGCCGTGTCCCTCTCTGGTCTTGGCTCAATGTCCTGGCGGTCGGAGAGGTGTTTCCTTTACCTCGCTCCTTGGGTGGACCTTGGCGAGCTGGGGGGTAAGCAGGGTCAGCGGGGGAGCTGACTCGCTGTGGGAGCACTGTTCCTGCAGTTATTTTTCTCCCCATCCCTCAACACGCACCTCCGCCCTCTTCATCTTAAATTAATACATGTAGGGAATTTGGGTCTCGGGTGTGCTGCAATGGTTTTACATCTCTGTTGTTAAGAGCACCTGGGACTCAATTTTATATACACTTTAGACATTCATTCATAAACATCTTCATAAAAGTCACATATAGGGAAGGAGTGAGCACTATGGCTATGGGTGGCGGGATGACATCAATCTCGCCCCCATGCCTATGCTCACTCAACATTATGCATTTAGACAATTAGGGCCTGGGTTAGAGTTGGAGTGGAGGGGAAACTGGTATAATGCCAGCCTTTGCTCCTTCTCTTTCCTTTTTAAATACACTTTACAACAACACTCACCAACAGTACATTTGGGGACGGGGGTGTGTGTGTCGGGGTCTTGATTTGTTAATTTCAATTTTATTTATTATGTATTTATTTATATATTATTTATTTATTTTTCTCTTGCCCCCCGGGTTGCCTTGCGGACATTCTGGGGGTGGGCCGTCAGGGGTTGTGCTGGGGAGTGGGGGGGTTCGGGGCCTGCGGGTTCGCCGTGGGCGGGGCTGGCAGTGGGCTCCCTCTGGGGCTGCTTGGGCTCGGGTGTCCTGTCCTGTCCTGTCGGCAGGGCGCGGGGTGTGCCAGATCTTGGACGTCTGCTGCTCTCCACCCCAGAATGAATGGGTCTACCTCCTGGGTTTGGATGTGGGCTGCCCCATGTAGGTAGCAGGTACATGTCTTGGACCTAGGGGGTATAGAGTGTGCATCGGGATTATGAATGGAGCGTGTCGTTATTGTTTGTCTTTCTGTGACTGAGGGTGAGGATGAGGGTGGGTCTGAATGAGTGTGTCTGTGTATGAATGTTTAAGTGTCAGGCTGGGACTTGGACTGCCCCCTCTCTGATACTTCTGAGGCTACCCAGTGTCGCGCTCCTGCCACGTGGCCCCCTGGTGGGTGTTCCTCTGCCTACGGGCGTGCTTGGGGCCCTCACTATCTGGGGCTGGGCGCTTGGGCGTTTGTCAGCTCGGCCTGGTGGCTGCCTGGTGGGGCTCGGGTCCTCTGGTCCTGTCAGGTCTGGACCTGAGGGATGGGCGTCCCCGGTGCCCGAGCCTCGGTGACCGGCCCTGGGGCTACGTCGGTGCGGCGGGCTCCGGCGGGGGCCTGTGTATTGTCGCTGTTGACCCCGGGGGGTCATTGTGTGTGGTCCCTGGTGGGGTTCGTCCGGTTCTTCCACTTGGTCGGATCTGGGGAGTGGACGAGTGGCTCGTCCTGTTCGGGTGGTCCTGGGGACTCTGGGCTCGGGGTCCTTCCTGGGGTCTTGGGCTTTGATCGCCCCTTCGTCTGTCTCGGGCTTTGGGGGGACGGGTCTCTGATGCTTCACAGTTGCTACTAAATGTTCTATTGGAGGAACCTCATTCACTTATGCATGCTCACAACCACACACAAATGGATGCAGGGATGTATAGTAGATGTATGTAGATGGGTATATAAATGAATATAAATATATATGTATGTATATTGTATATATATTTGTAGGTATGGGTATGTGTATTTATAGAAATATTTGCAAGGTCATGAATATTATCAGTCTTTATGCTTGTATGTTTCGTTGTTGTGTTCTGTCATGTGCTTT